>JAZGTK010018253.1:0-11919 GCA_036877625.1 Ambastaia sidthimunki
TTTCAGTCTCTCAGTAAACCCTGCATTGAACCACCTTGTTTACAAAGGAATCCAGAGTAAAATATAGCAAACGAATAGACCGGGTCTTACTAACGCCATCTGGAATTGTATTAAAAATAAACCACGCAATCCTTATGTTGGGATCTGAGGGAAGGCAATGCAATGACTGTGTTTCTCCACAACCTGGCACTGCACGTCTTGTTGTCCCTGAAGCCATCTTGCTTGTTAGCTCAAGTAACCCAGCATTAGCGTCTCTATTACACCCACAACATGGTATGCGCAATTTGATGGGCGAGGCTAAAGAAGGTGTTGATCTTCTGCACAGGTGGTCTTTCGCATTCCTGTGACTCCTTAATATACTTTTCAGACTTAGTTGCATTCTGACCTTGGTTTTGATAAAAGCTGTTTTTGGAATACCAAGGAAGTTGTTTGAGTTGAAGTATATTTTAATGGTGTAACAGCTTCTTAACTGTCAGGCAAATTTGAATACTTAGTTCATGGCCCCTCTAAAGAACCGTTTTGCATTACCATTTGTTGAGCGTGTAAAACCATTTAAAAGATAAATTGGGGGGTTTGATAGTTCAGTCAAGTAGCTCATGTAGTGGTGCATGTCTCAGAGGGGCATTAATACATAAGAGTAATTAATGATGTTGAGTGCTCTCTCTCTCTTTCTCTCTCTCTCTCTCTCTTTCTCTCTCTCTCTCTCTCTCTCCATGGTGACTCAGTGCTACTTACCTGCCATTACTAATAAGGTTGTTATGAGGCTTGTTCAGATCGTAGGAACTAACCACCCATTGAGATACAGATCTGATGAGTAAGAGAGTATAAAACTTGGCTTCTTGTGAACTGGTTGCCTTTTACTGCTGTAATTAGAGAGAGGGAGAGCGGATGGGTTAAGAGACTGCATGAAGGCAGAATGTACCGGAGAAATGGGAAGGCTGTTGTATTTTTTTACCTGCAATGCAGTGCTGGCTTCCCCTGGCCAATCGGAGCACGTAGCTGGGAGAAAAGGGGCGGGCTCTTGTTGCTGACGGCAGCAGAGGGAGAGAGACAGAAAGAGAGAGGGAGACACAGTGAGTGGATGGCTCCAGCTCTTAAGCTTTCAGCCTCAGTGTGCATCTGTGTGCACTGAGGTGGCCCTCCACTGCCTCTTGTACATGGCCTGCCAACCTCAGTCACCTTCATTAGCACTGTCTCTCATGGGCATCCGAGCATCCTGTAGGTAAGAAGCAAACTTGTATTGCTGTGTTCTCCCTCTGTATCTCCATAGAGTGTGATTGCATGCATGTGCTGTGCCATGTGTCAGAATAAAGCTTTGATTTGGCTATGACTGTATGTTCGGAAGCTTCAAAGAGGAAAAGATTGCAGGGGATGGACCCTTGCAGGTGAGTTTAGTGCAGGTAAGGATAGTGCAAATAGCAAATATTTGTTGGGAGAACGATTGCGTTCTTGCTTTCAAACTGTGTATGGCGTGATTTACCTGCCTACTTGTGGCAAAGTGCAGTAGTATTTATAATACCCAGCCAAAATCGTGACCACTGATCATAAGAAATTTGAATAGCAGATTATTAGCTTTACATGTATCCATTAGCTTAAAAAAATTGTGTTGAAGTTATGCATGCATCTCTCTGAGTTTACCAAACTCAGACATGCAAACATGTCCTTGAAGATGCCAGTAGAAGGTAGAAGGTACTCTGCTTGACTTTTTAGATTAAATCCAGCCTTTAACAGACTCTGACTTTGATCAGTTCTGGGAGAAATGGGGATTTGCGACGAGCTAGAGAGACGTGTTGAATGCGCACTGCCTCACACGCTTCAGCAGAGCCTCACTGTTTGCGCATCTCTCCCCTCATCTGGATTTGCTAGCGGTCAACCTGGGCTCATATGCGCTATTTAATTAGCACAGTTTTTTGGCATGTAATTCTACAGTGGACAGCTGCAGGAGAGATGCGATTGAAGTTGCCAATTTCCTCTGCTGTGGACAACATCCAAGCAGTCAGGAGATTATCCAAACCACAGGTGGGAAAGGCACTATGAGGCAGTTTTTGTATTCATTTATTAAAACAACCGTCCTTGATCTACAGGCTGCAACGCTGCAATGCAGTCCGCACACCAATGCAAACAATAGTTGCACTGAGATGATTTCCATCTAGATGGTTCTTGGCGTCACTGGAAGAGGAGGTTGTTTTGATGCATGCGAGAGTTCTCTGACACAAGACAACAGAATGTCAGACGTGTTGTGGTTGGTGTGTGTGGGACAGAGAAGTTCTGAAGGCTGAGCTCTGTATTAAAATTGAATTTAACCCTCTGTGTGCCAGACCTTTCCTCCCTCCCACTCACGGTTCTCACACAGGCTTGGACTCAGGCACGGATGCACACAGCCCTCTTGTTTTTCTCTGGCAGAATGTGTTAGAGTGGATGCCTCGCACAGAGAGCGTGCGGAGGTGAAGTCAAATAGTCCAGGCTGGTTGCTAAGGATTGGTGCTTTTAATAGAATCCTCCCTCTTGCTGAAAAACAACTTCAAGTGATAGAGAGAATTAGAGGAATTTGATTCATAGACTGAATCAGGATGGAACCTGTCTGACCATTCATCACCTATGAATCAGTTCACAGATGGGAAGACTTTGATGCAAAGGCTCAGTGTGATAAAAGTTGCAAAGTGAAATCCAGCAAGTGGTTCTTGGGAAGTTCTCTACGTACCAGCCTGATATCTTGTAAACACAAGATATCTTTTACCTTAATGCTGATACCTGTGCAAACCGAATGCCCAAAATTGTGTAGCAGCCAATTGGATTCAGGCTAGGATAGGGTATGATTTTAGATGTTAAAGAAATGTAAACTGCATTTTGCAAAAAGAAACAGAAACCTGTTTTCAATTATTAATGTCAACAATGCAAAAAATACTTAGTCTTATTACTGTAATACAGTAATTCATCCTGTCTGGACACAATAATATATGATTTTGAAAAGCTCTTGTCATTTTTGTGCAACATGTATCAGATGGTCCGTGGGTGTCTGCTGTCTGAAGCTAAAAACAATAAACTGTAGACATGAAATTGGACAGATTTTAAGTGGTGTGTTTAATCCTAAAGCAGATTACATTCCCCTCCCACAGAGCCACAGAGCCTCTATTGTCTTCTAGCAGCTTGAGTAAACATCCAGATAAATTGTTCCTGGGCTCCATGATTATTTTGTTGTTTTGTAAAAGATTAATTGGGTTCATTAGAAGAACTAAACACCTAACATTTCTAAAAATGCTTTGCTAATGAAGAATCAATGTGTCTTTTAATGCAGGTCCTCGTTTTTCTAGGCTGTTCTCTCCTGGTTTCTGTTTACCAGCTAAATCGGTCCAGACTGCCTTTTAACTTTTCAAGAAATTCACCTCTTGCATTCTAAACAGGAGCTGCCATAAACCAGCTAAACTCAGACTCAAATCTTTAACCCAGATCACAGTCACTGAAGATAGTCCTCTCCTGACCATCAGACCTCTCTGATCACCAATATTCAGAGAGACTCAGCTCTTTAATAAGGCTTTAACCCTATTAAAAATAGATGGTTGCAATGGACATATAGTTTTTGTTGCAAAGCCCCCTAAGAATCATGTCCAGTTGGGGTCAAGGGTACCTGAATCTAACATGATCATCGAGGGCTTCCTTAAGTTTTGCACAGCTGTAATTAAAAATGGTCTGCTGGTGATTGGCCTTGTTTAATGACACGTTTAGACAGATGTTCCAATGGGATTTGAAATCTGCCTAAATTTATCAGTGAAGGTTTAATCTGTTGGGTTGCTTTGCTACTCCATTGAATATCCCCATCACTTGGTTATCTTTCAGAGTTTTCAATGCATAACCCAGCTGGATAGATTAACTATCACAAAGCTGTCTGTGTGTTAGCATCTGAATTCAGTAAAAGCATGTGTGAAATGAAAGCATCTTGATGCATTAGAGGTCATGTCTGGACAGCTTGTTGATTAATCATGTGGGCTGGCGGGCACTCAAGTCTCAATGAGGTCAATCTGTCTGCTGGAGATGATGTTGAAGAGTTCCTTTATCACTGCCGTGACTTTGAGTAAGGCACTTAAACTCAGGTTGCTTCATCTGGGACTAACCCTGTTATTTTTTCTTTTGCCTGGACTTTTCCCCATGATTCATAGTGGAAGCTGGTTATTGTTTTGCTGGAAACTTGAATAAATGTCACATGCTTTTTTAAAAGCTGCTACAAAATATGTACTTGCTAAAATGTTTGCATTTTCCCTTTCAAAAAAGTCTGTTGACATGCTTTGTTTTGATTCAAAGTCTTGTTTGCAGTATGTATTTGTTCTTAGTATCAATATGTCATTAGTCATGAAAATAACAAGCAAAAATGAGAAAACAGCCAACATCCTTTTCAAACAGAATAGAAAGGGCAAGTGACAATTCAGTCTGACACTACAGAAATGCAAAGCATCCTGGTATGTCAACTGGTTTGTGCTGTCTGGGCCGACAATAGTAAAAGACTGGACCGCCCACAGTCTCTCCAGACATTTGGGTTTCAGATTTTATTAGGCAGCGTCTTGCCTCCCACACCAAAACAGCTGTAATCTTCAGACCTTCAGACCTCTTTTTCCAAAAACTACACTGAGCATTTTCACAGAGTTTTCAGGAACAAAACACAAATCATCACAGTGGTTACTAGGGTTGGGCGGTATTGCCAGAATCGTACATTATGATGATATGAGTAATTCGTGCCAGGTTGTAACACTGCTCGGCAACTATACTTTACGTCCCATTGTGCCTAACAACACCACTTAATAACAATTTCTTCCTCGTTGCGACTTGTTTGAAACACGTTCTGCATATTGCACATCACGTGCCCGCCTGTTTGCACGCAAATATGTCTAACATGGTTTTAACGCTATAGCAAAAATCTCTATCTGTCGACACGTTTCTGTCATCATGCCATTAAAATCCTAATGGTTATCTTTAACAGAGGGCGTGTCCTCAATGTGCTTCCCTTGTACATTTCAGAGGACAATAGATTTGGCTGTGGAAATAGTTTGACTTGTGGACAATCTGTTCCATCTCATTCTTGAACTGTCTAGCTGCGTTTTGCTGCAAGACAGTTTGAACCTTGAAACCATAATGATGTTGAGCTCATGAGATATTGTTTTGTAAAGATCACTCAGCATTAATAACTTTGTGCTCACATCATGTCTTAATAAATGCAGCTGTTTGAATACAGTGTTTGAATTATAACTTCTGTCATTTAAAGCGATGAGAACTATGTATCACATCCAGGTCAAAATGGTTTTACTTACCCCTATGTGGTTCCAGACTTCTCTAAAGACATCATGGTGTTTATGGTGACCACAACTTTCTATCCAAGTCTTCTGAAGTCATATGATGCCTTTATTTGATGAACAGACTAATATTWAAGCCATTTCTTCMTAAAAAAGTTACTTTAACTCTAAAATGATTCATCATTCCATAGGTTGTACAGTACAAAAGTATGACAAACAGCATTGATTCATGCATGCTGTAACTTAACACTGACTAAATGACCACATGCATTAACATCGCTATATTTGATTTGGGATGAGAGACCTTTTTGTTTATTTTGAGATGAACTGTTCCTTTAAAAGGTCCTTCATCTGTATAGGAGTGCTACACTCTGTATGGAGTTATTATATTATTAAGCGACACAGTTGGAGAAACAGCGGGGTTGACTGGGCTACTGTTGTTTTACATCTGTTCTGCACCAGGCCAGGAGGGATTGTATGGGGGTTTTGTTAATGTTTGGGTATACACACCCCCCCTCCCAAAACCAGTGTAGCATTCTGACATACCTCCACTAATTAACACCCCCTTGCAGTCTCTAATTATCTGGCAGCAGGTTAAATTAATTACTTTCTGCTGTAACACAACCTCCATGATCAGCTCTTAGCACACAACTGCACAGTTATTTTATACAGGCCAGTTTAATTTTGTTCATCACATCTACATTACAATAGAAAAACTGCTTTTAGTAAAGTTTAGTAAAGTTGGTTTCTTCATAAACTAATTAACTCATAAGAACAAATTTTGTAAACCTCTGACATTTGAAGTAATGTTTGCCATGTGGCTATATATGTCGCAGACTGTGTCTGCATTATTAAAATGATCACTTATAAACAGAGCACACAACTGAGTCTGGTTTGGAAACAGAGTTTTTTAATTAAAAGATTTTGTTTTAATGAGCAATCTGTGATATATAATTTTGCCAATGTCAGTTGGTGACCAAAATTGTTGAAGTTTGTGCGTTTTACTGATCCAGTCTTATGTTCCTGATCCAGGCTTTTCTGTTAATGAGTTTCATTTATTATTTAATTTTTCTAATTCTTGCAGATGCACAACTTTAACTCTCACCTCTTCATCAGATGTTTTTCTGTTCTAATTTTTATGCCAAACTAACAGAAATGAGCTTGCAGCGGAATCTGCATGTAGTTAAACATACGTGTTTAATAGCTCACTGTATTTCAGCTGTAATTTCAAACATGCTTTGTAAATTTTTAATGCGCTTTATTAAAAATAACTTACTCAAAGAAGTTTTCTTCCTCGTTTGGGTGTCCTTGTAAAGATTTAGGTTGTCACAGACTTAAACTTCTGAGCCACAGCCTGGCTTAAGATGCAGAAAATTGCCAATTGCCTCAGGGAGATTACAGTACAGAGTGAGGCTAGCTCATCAGCAGACACCACGTAAAGCCGCATATCTAATCACTTTAATGCTCGCTGCTGGTGTAGCCACCAATAGAAATGGCAGAGAAAACATGGTTGAAAAGGTCAACTAGAAATTTAGATGGGAGAAGTTTTTATGGATCACAAATTTATGATTGAATTGGATTGTTACAAAATTGTATTTCAGCTTGCTCTCTGCCTCATTTTTGACTGTAATCCTTAATTGACCCACAAACGTTGGCAGGAACTTTACGATTCCAAAATGTGATTGCAAAAAAATATTCAGCAACATTTTTACACAGTTGGTGGATGCTTTTATCCAAAGCAAAAGTCCATTTCAGATGTACGTTGTCTTAGTACACGTTCTCAAGGGATTGAACCCTTGACCTTGAAGTCGCTAGCTCAACTGGTAAAGCATGGTGCTACTGGAACTCCTTGTTTATCTCATGCATACTTTTTAAACTAATTAATTAGGCATCAGTGTTGTATCATTAATGTCATTAGGTTTTATAATGAATGCTGGTATTTGATATGCTTAGCTGTGCTGCAGCTGTATTCAAACCCAACTCAAGGACTGTAAGATCTCACTCAGCTTGACGCCTCTTAAGATTCCATCACATCTCCTGCTGAGCTTGTGTTTAAAGCTTTAGTGACTCTCAGAAGCCTTTCTATAATGCTGCAGTCTCTGCAGTCTTTCACAGCTTAGCATCATGCCTTCTCTGATTTATAGGTTTCACAAATATCTGTCATGCACATTCGATGTGGCAACATCCAGATAACGCTGGTGTTTAATTGCAAACTTAGCAGATGATTTTCAGTCATTTTCAATGGCAGCATTTTAAGGACAGTGCCTCACTTTTCATTACTAGCACATTTAAAGTGAAGCACATGAAACATTAGCTGGGGGTGGTGGTTGTTACTCTTCTGTTGTGCATCTGTTTTCTAACGATAAGCTCACATTCTTTCTCCAGGCCCGAGCCCCACCCGAGGGGAGCTGCGCAGCAGCCCGACTCCTCTCTGCAGGAGCAAGATGAGGAGATCTTGGGCTCTGATGATGAGGAGCAGGAGGACCCTAATGATTACTGCAAGGGTAAGAGTCTTGTGCTGATACACTAGAAGAACCAGGYAGACATTTTGTTGCTCAAAAGAATAGAATTATCTGTGTCACTCGCATCATTGTGCTTGAACTGTCACAAAAACATCCGTAGTGTTTTGTTACTCATTTTTCAGTTTTGGTAGGAGGAATATTTCAGATTTCAGCTTTAGGCATTCTTGATAAACTTTTGATTTCATATGACAACAAAAGTTGTCAGAAAATGAGTGGGCATTGACTTAACTTTATAAATTTAGATTTCAATTGCTCATGTCTCAATCCCCAGTCCCCTTAGAATTGAATTTACACCATGTTTAATGATGCAGTTCCTGACAGGTAAAAGATCTGAGCTTTACTTTAACAGGTTTAATTTACCCACCAAAACCAATTTGTACTTGTTTTTAGGCTTGCAAGTGTTCATTTTGTTCACAGATTATAATTAGAACAGTATATATGACTGTATAAATAATTACTGAAGTGATGTTTTATTGCAACGTTTTCTGCAAAAACACATTTGTTTTGTAGGTGGTTATCACCATGTCAAAATAGGTGACCTGTTCAACGGACGTTACCACGTTATCCGCAAGCTGGGATGGGGTCATTTTTCCACAGTTTGGCTTGCTTGGGACATACAGTATGTTTACTTGTAAAATAGGGAGAATCAGCTCCTCTCAGGATTGTCTTACAGCAGTACTGCTGTGGTATTTAAAGTTAACACTAGCGTGTGGTTTGACTCGCAGGGGGAAGCGTTTTGTGGCCATGAAGGTGGTGAAAAGTGCAGAACACTACACAGAAACCGCACTGGATGAGATCAAGCTCCTGAGAGCGGTGAGCTGCCACACAAACCATTCTGATCAATTATTCGCAAGACCATTTAGTGTCAAATGAAACGGAGAATATGCCACACCGCGGAGCTGAATGTAATGGAAGTCAGGTTTATCTGCACGGCCCGGGGAAACGATTTTCTGAATGAGCAGCCTGTCAAGCTTTATTCTGTAATAAACCAAAGAAAATGGTTTCAAAATGTTGAGCGCATCACCCACAAAGGCCCCTAGAGTTATTTTTTACCTCCCATCTGGTCCATTCAGGTCAGGAACACGGACCAGAATGATCCCAGCAGGGAGAAGGTGGTGCAGTTACTGGATGACTTCAAGATCTCGGGCGTGAACGGAACCCGTATCCTCTCACACAGGTTTTCTTTTTCCAAACACTGCATCAATATTTGTCCACATTGATCATTTTGCCAGTGGTCCACAGGTGTTTATCTAGTAAACTCCATCTAGGCTTCTGTACAGGGCGCAGATCTTGGGTTTCTCTGCTCGGTTCTCATGCCCGGATTCAGCCAAATCCACTTATTTATTTGAGAAGAACAGCTCATAATGAGCTAGAGCTCCATGCTTTTATTTTTTTGAGATCCATTCAACGTCATTTCCTTTACCGTGCGCTGTCAGATGTGTGCATGGTGTTTGAAGTTCTCGGGAACCATCTGCTGAAGTGGATTATTAAGTCCAACTACCAGGGCCTGCCGCTGCCATGTGTCAAGAGCATCATCCGACAGGTTTGTTTTCCAATTCATCCTTATGCTTAAAGCAGACTTTTGTGTATGGCAGTATCTTTATTAATATATTTATTTTGTTTAGAATGGATGTGGTTTAAATGCATCAGTATAGTCATTTTGTCTGACATCTGTAGCCACTAATTATTTTTACCCTAATATTATTTATTATAACCAGGCTAATGTTTTATGCTTTCAGCCACCACTAAATGTGTGCTCATCTCAACATCATTTAGCACATTTTACCATGTTTAAATCCAGTTTTCCCAACTTCTGTGCGGAATATGTATAAAAACACCACAGATTCCATTTAGGAATGTCTGCTTGTGTTACACTGCATTAAATTACTTGCAATTTGTTGGATTCTGTTTCATGGTAGGTAAAAACATTCTCTTCAAAATGTTCTTCTCTGTGTATCTGTGTAGGTTTTGCAAGGCTTGGATTATCTCCACACCAAGTGTAAGATCATTCACACTGATATAAAGCCAGAGAACATCCTGATGGATGTGAATGAGGCATATGTCAAGAGACTGGCTGCAGAAGCCACTGAGTGGCAGAAATCTGGAGCCCCACCCCCTTCTGGCTCTGCAGGTGATCAAATTCTCTAGATATACAAAAGCAGGACATTTATTATTTACAGGAACACTCATGAATTAAATCTTTAGTCACAGGTATTGCAGGACCTGTAGGACTTGCCCAACAACATGTACAAGCTGTTGGCTTATGGTTCAAATCCACACATTTTTATTGCTTAGCTCTAATATCTCAGGAAAATACAATGACTGGAATAATCATGAAAAAGTCTGGAAAATTCATTGGTCAAAAGATATGGGTGTCTGGAACATATTTAGTACTTAATCTGGGTTCAAAGAGCCTTTGAAAATTGGGCAGCACACAATATCCCTATTGATGTTATTTGAACAAAAATGCCAGTATTTTACATAAACAGTTGATAATGATATCAGTAATAGTGTACTACAAAGAGCATGTTAAGCTGTAACTCAGTAAGTTGATGACTTATTTTGAGTAGAGCTCTTCACATCCAGTGACAGCTCAGCACAGAACATTTTCATTGATACATTATGCAGAGTGACGTGCAGTCTGTGAGATGAATCTAAATGTAGAGCAGTGACTCATACACTTCCCCAAACAAGTGAAGGATGACAAATTCCCACAGTTTGACTGTCTCCAGAGAAGCTCATGTGCACTGCCTTTGAACTCTTTCTGGGTACCAAATGAAACATTTCCTCTATTGACGTCGACCATGCACAACAGGAAACTTTGGATACTGAATTGTCTTCTCTTATCTTTCTCCACTGCAGTGAGTACGGCTCCAGTCCCAAAACAAGTGAGTTTTATAGTACTTTTGTTCTCAAAACTCCCAACTCTATTACATTTTGGCACTAATAAAGTAGGTGAAAAAACCCTGTGGACTTGCATTAAAAGAGGAACCCTAACCTAGAGACCTGAATATCATATAGACTATCCTGAAGACCTCAGTAATGCATAGCAATGGCCTGGTAACCACTGAAAATAACCTAGTATCATGCTGGAGAGTTTTACTTGAAAAAGCACCACTTGTTTTTTCTTATACTGTGATAATTATGTATTAATGTATTTGTAGAACTTTTGCATGTTTGCATTTGGTGCTACTAGAAATGACATCTTGCATCTTGCAATGAATCATGGGAAATTGCAGCCGTCTGATGCTCTTTACTCTTTCAGATGGCAAAGATGTCAAAGAATAAGAAGAAAAAGATGAAGAAGAAACAGAAGCGTCAAGCTGAACTCCTTGAGAAGAGGATTCTGGAGACAGGGGAATTGGAGAAAGGACCTGATGGAGGAGAGGACGAGGAAGAAGAAGAGACAGAGACACCCGACAGCACTCCGTCTGTCCCCAGCAGTCAGACGCTGCATGACATCACAGCCGAGGCCACACTGGGTAAGAGATTCAATATGAAGTTATGAAGAACTTCATTATACTTCTATATTCACTACTTCTCTCATTTTCTTCATAAAATGTACATTTCTTTGAATGTGCTGCTTTTAATAGTATCGTTATTGTAATTAGATGAGACAGCAAGTAGTTTTGGGAAGATCTCTGGAATATTGCTGAGTCCTTCTTCCCTGAGCATAGTGTTCCTGGAATGTCTAAGTAGTTTAAAATATGTATATGCTTTAAGCCACTGTCCTCATCCATTTTGACCAGTGTTGCTGCATTTGAGAGTCCATGTCATGATGCATTAATGAATGTTTTAACTTGGAGGAAGTCTAAGTTTCTCTGCTGGCCCTGTTTCTACCTTAGATGGCATCGCCGATGGTTGGGCTCAGGTCAGAGATGCTGTCAACGGTCACATCAAGGGCCCTGAGGAGGAACAAACCCAAGATGTCCAGCAGCAGATGAAGGACGACACCCCCATGAACCCTTACGACAGTGGTACAGAGGGGGCCGAGCCCACTAACCCTTACCCAACATTCAGCGGCACAGAAGAGGAGGAGCCCAGACCTCTGTCACCTGCTGCCACAGACGGTAATGGACCTTTGATTTCTGGCATGGTTGAGTCACAGTGCCCTAGAG
>JAZGTK010018254.1:0-11918 GCA_036877625.1 Ambastaia sidthimunki
GTTTTATAACATACTGTAAGATGCCATTTTGCGCTGGTTTTACCCTATGATAGATCTGCAGTGTCCTCCAGACTGCAGCTTTCTTATGATCCAATGAGATCCGTTGCCATAAACCTCTCAGCAGGGTGACGTAGAACAGTTGCTGGTGGTATGTTTTTACACAACATTGGCCAGTGTGAATATTTATTGTGATTACTATGGTTAAAGGGTGACATTTATAGCTCTACTGTCAGATTCCAGTTATTACCTTAAAGACCTCTGAAGGACAGAAGTTATTTAATGTGTTCTTCGCTGCAGAAAAATGAAAGGACAACTTGTCTCCTTTTTGCCCTTTGCTCTCTCTTTTCTTCTTTTTTATTTTCTCTGTAGGTCTCTCGCTCTCTCTCTCTTTCTCGCTCACTCTCTCTCGTTGTCCTCTCGTTTTGCTTACTTTACTAGCTTTTCACTCAGCCAGTCTGTGTCTCCAAGGAGAGAATAAAGGTTGTCTGAGGGGAAATGATTGAACTCGAGTGAGTCTAAATTCAAGAAGTCTTCACACACACACACACACACTTACACGACTGCACCTATCTCCGACTAGAAGCCCATTTTCTAACTGCCCAAGCTGCTGTGTATCACAGCTCATCTGTGACCCCTTCCAGAGCAGAAAACATGGAGATTGTAGGTTGGAAGTCATGAAGCTCATTCGTGTGGAATAATGGCTCTCCGATACTTCTGCTCCAACTCTGGCAGCTAGACCACCATCAGGGTTTGACCGCAGAGAAGAAAACCGTGCAAACATTAGCCATTCCTGCACGGACAGGGGGTGTATGCCTGGAAACATTAGTATAGATGTAAAAGGGAAATTGAGACACATGGGAACCGTCTCTGTATTTGCATGTCTTCGCACATTTAAAACAAGAGTGCTGGGGAAAAAAGGCCGTTTACAAAAGAGGATTTATATTCCCCACACAGATGGACGCAGAAGCATCCGTACCTACGACATGCTGTGATGATGTTTTACCAAGACATAAAACAATGTTTTTGCAGTGAAACTGGAGATTTGCAATATCTCTATAGTGCTGAGGTGTTGGGAAACAGGTACTGATGACAGAAATACATTGTGGGTAGAGCTGTAGCCTGTGGGTAGAGCCAGGCTTTATAGAAATACAATTACATCTCTTTTGGCAAATATTTTATGTAATATTTAGATATTTCCTCTAAATTGGCCAAAAAGTTTATTGTTGTTTATTGTAAGTATGCAAAAATACAGTCACATAGCCTACACATGAAAATAATTGTGTGTGTGTGTGTGTGTGTCATAATGTGTCAAGATCATGGTGTTGGTAGCATGTTCTACCAACTGAGCCTTATCTGTGCATGTGCGTTTATGAGGTCACATCTGGAGGACTTATCACTATAGAACCACCCGGGAACAAGTACACCTGTGTGCTTACATTCTCTGGCTTTCATTCTGTAATGTGAACTAAAAATAGTTTGATTTCATCAATACAGGCCAAAACAACCCAACTTCATTGATTTTCTTGTGTTTTGTCTGCTGAAAAGAGCTGAGAGTGGAGATAACACAAAGGTTTGTCTTTGATCCTTTAGAGTGAGCATGTGCAAGCTGTTGATTTTTTAAAAGGGTCATATGAAGGATTTTTGTGTCATTTTAATGGGCTGGAGAAAATGTCAGACTTTCTGTAGCCTGTCAGCTCCCCTCCACCCCTAAACACACTCCATTCAGTTCAGAAGCCGATTAAAGATGTTTTAATGGATCAAATTATGTTGAGGGATTTATGGGGGTTTTATGGGGTTTTGGTGGTTAAAGCTGGTTTGTTGTAATCACCCTGCAGCAGGTCATCTGTTAAAAGAGTTTAAAAGGTAAAAATAAAATTTAGTGTTTTTTAATAACAGACTGCTGCTTATATTTCACTCCAGTCTGATCACAGAGATTCTAATCAAAACTCTGTCACAAAATAAATGAAAATTGATGATGTTAAAATAGTGTGGATCAAAGTCTTGTTGTTGTAATTAGTCTTCCTGTAAATTTTAATTAAAAACAGCTCAGTGCCAAACCCATTCGAAATTGCGTGTTTTCTTAATGAGTTTGAAAATAGACCTTTATTTACATACACATGTATTCGTGTTAATACCTTGTTTGCATTGGGGAGGAAATGGAAAATCTATCTAAATCATTTTATTTAAAATCATAACCTCTTTGCACAGTGATAATAAAAACAAATGAGCTGTCTGTTCTGGCTATAGCATCACATGGTACAGCGATCATAGATTACTAAGCATGCCTGTATTTGTGAATCGATACAGCTTTTCACAAAATAAGTATCGGTTACACAGGCCAAATAGATTTGTTTAACGTCATTAACCTACGTAGATGTAGGTCAAAGCAGGACAAATGCCTGTTGTTGTTGCCACCACAAAACTGACAAAATAAACTGACCAAAATTGCATGTCATTATTTTGAGGCGCATCAGTTTCTTGCGAAGGTGTCAGAGATGCAATTACTTCCACGCAAATGGTCTTCCCGCAGCACACAGAAAAGCTTCTTTTGAGGTCTTGAAAGATGTCAGGTCTCTTAATGGAACAATGCCTGGCAAAGCCTTCCTGCTCCGCATTCTCATTTGCATATCAAAATGACTTTGACTGGGAAAGAGCCTTCAATTCCATCAAAAATTGGCTGACAGGTTTTGTTCCGATCTGGAAAGAGGGGCTGTCTCTCTTTTACCCTAACAGTGCCACGACAGTAATTCAAACAGGGCTGAATGCGATCCCACATTATGTTCACTGTTAAGGTAAAGTGTGCATGACTGTGCAGGTTTACGAGTGCACCACAACTCTGATTGTTAGAGTGTCAAGAAAGCGGGCGGGACTTTATAATATTAAGCTGTCAAGCGGATAGCTGGCAAATCCCAGGAAGAAAGACTTTAGAGGGACTCGTGCTCGTAGGAGTCCCAGAAGTGTCTTTTCCCATTTCGTTAATGTGCTCCTCAGCCCTGTGAGACAACTTCTTTGCTCTGAATTTTAATGATGCTTTTAGGGGTTGGAGGATGTGTAAAAAGAAAACACACCATCATCTGAGATGCCGTAAGACTGGATCAAAAGGACAATGAGCGTGAAACGTCAGTGGAGAAATCTGAGCCCGGGGCTGTAGAAGAACCTTTTAAATTACAAACACGAGCCAGTTTGGGTTTCTGTGTGCATAAGCTTTAGAGGTGTTAGCTGTTGTTTGAATTTAAAGATACTAAACAATGCCCTGTTATCTAGTTCAGGACATTTAAAACAATCATCGGAGTCCTGCTATTTTATGAAGGCACTATAAACAACATTAGGTACTAAAGTTGTTTACAAGAGTAAACAGCAGCATCATTTGCCAGAATAATTAACTCTGCCTTGGAGCTGCCTTGCTTTGTTACCATTTCAATACAGTGATACAAACTCAATTACATTAAGGTTTCCTAAAAGAGCTAATCACGACTTTAAATTTCATCATGATGTCATGAGGTCTGTGATGTCATGGTATGGAAATTTGAAACGTGTGATGTGATTTTGACAAGACACATGCATGTTATGCTTCAGACACTCTCACTTCCTGTGCATCACTTCCTGTCCTGCTTTAACTCCTAGTGGTCTGAGCTGGAATGGAATAAACCGCTTTGTGTTTTAAGACACATTTTTAAACATATTTTAACATCATAACTTGACAGTTTTTTAAACATGTGAACTGATAGCATGTTAAACTGATGATGTTTTTTTAATAAATACCACAATAATTCCAGCCCTATTTCAGATTCAAGCAGATAATCCATTAATAAATAAGAAATGCATGCATTATTTTATATATATTTTTATATATATTTTATATATATGTTTTTAACCTTGGTTTGGTTTTGGTTTATAAAGTTCACAATATAATAATAATTAATGGTACTTGATAAGTCAAAAATCTCTGTTATTATTTCTTATACCATACAACTCCCAAACCAAACCCCAAACAATGTATTAAATTTCAGCACATAAACCAGCACGTAACCCACATTGGTTACAAGTTTAAATTATACCCTAAATTGTGGTGCTTGTTGAGTAGACATGTGCTACTACTTTTCTAGAGACTTGATTTAGGATTTTGTAAAGAAAATCCCATAAAGCTTCAATAAAAGCATTTGCATGGCACTATTTTTTTGATAGAAAAATTTAAATGTTGTTATTAAAAAGCAATTATACATTGACTCTGCAGAAAACCCTTATGTTTGTCATCCTTTAATGTTTGTAATCATTGCTGAAGTACATTAAAAGTTCTTATAGCTTTATGTCACTTTCTCGACAGTTTCTGTCACCCCAGTAACTATAATACAAGACTGTTTCATTTTTCAAGTCTGGGCTTTATTCCCACCCTCTCAAAAGGTCTCACGTCCTCAGCCGAAGTGCAAAAGACAAGCTAGTGATTTTTCTTTGTTGTCACGTTGTTTCTCACGAGGAGTGTTTTTTATGAGCTGTGTTGTTTGGAGAGGCAGATGTGTGTGGGGGTGAGCTTTTATCAAAAATAAATATCAAACATATTTTCTATTTACTAATAGATGAATTAGACTCTCATTTGTTCAGTTTTGTCTGCGAGGTTCAATGAGGCATATTCGCTTTGAAACGCATGAATGTATAACCTTGGCCGTCGCGCAGCCTTGCGCGGTTTATGTCAAAGAAAGGGCTGGAACATTTTTTCTGCATGTAGTCGGCCTACGTTGCGGCTTCCAGCTTTTATTGTTTTAAATTTGGATTTTTTTTTATAACTGTTGAGATGTCACTTTTGAAGGAAATGATGTACTGCAGTATCTCTGAGAGAGTTCAGCCCACACACCTAAAATGTGGGAAATCAAACAATCATTTTCCTGTAGAAAAGCTGAGTTGCCTGTAGGAAACTCAGGCACGGAGCCTCTGTTATCTGAAGGGCGAATTAGCATTGAGTTGTCACCTCAGCCTTGTAACCTCCGTCCAATGAAGCCATAAACATTTAATAGAGGTGCTATCAATGCACACCAGATGGCTAGCACAACCGCATACCTCACCTCACACGATAAACACCAAGCCGTTGAATTTTTGGGTGCAATTTTCCCTTCAGAATTACAGGCTGTGTCTACTCAGCCTCATGACTGTACCGTGTTTTAACTCTGCTTGTTCCTCACTGGAGCTCTGGGTAATTTGTTCTGTAAATATTGGCTACTTAAGCGAAGTACATTGGTTGTGGAAATGCAATTACTGCATGCAAACATCTTCATTGTTATCAATAACAGCCGTGCATTAATTTCTGCTCCTGCCGCAGCGTCAGATATCGATCTGAATCAGACTGAGGGGATTGCTAATGAAGTTTCCTGGATAACCCTGGAATCAGCTTTGTGCTGAAGCCGGGCTTATTATGCATGCATGAGACCGACTCACTGTCCAAACCTTGATATCACTCATTCTAACACAAAGGTGGAATAATAAATGTAGTTCCAGGTGAGATTAAAAGATGAGCTTCAACCAACACGTGTAGATTTTTGGGGATTGGCTCCTTGCCTTCGACCAGTAAGTAACCGCCTAGCAGCACTCTAGCAACTGCATGGCAACACACTAAAATACACACAGAACTTCGTGGGAGATGCATAGCAACTCCCTGGCAACCACCCAGAATCACTAGCATTGGTCTAGCACAACTCGCATTATTTCAACTGTACAAATAATATTAAAAGATATACATAGACTCTGCAGAAGTCCCTAAGGTGTGTTATTGTCTGTTAATGTCTTCCTGGCTTGTCTACAGTGAGTGGTTCCAGGAAGCTTTAATTTGATTGTACTAACACGTTTCTCTCCAGTCTGAGACTTTTCGTCTGTCTGGACGCTGTGTCAGATCCACTGTCCTCTTCTGATGTGTTCATGACATCTGCAGCCACACATACCCTCCAAACACACTCCAGTGATGTCCAGCCTCCACAGTCTGAGTCATTTGCTATAAACTCTGAGGCAGTTTTACATGCATATTTTTGGAATGCAAAGTGAGATGTCTGTAGGCTACTACATAGATATGAAAGAATATCCTATTAACGCTTCCAGTGTCCTTTAGGACAGTTATTGGAGCTACTTAACAAAACTTACATTACTGCTTCTAATACTTGTCTAATGTATTTGTAGTAGGTAGTGCTACTATGGCTTATTATATTAGTTTAATATAAAGATATGTTTGTTAAACATGAAAAATGAACTGAAAGTAATTCTGATTTTAGTGCTAAAGATTAAATTGGCTGAATAAAAATAGAAGGCTTTGCTATATTTAACACTAAGATCAATTCGGATGTTTTTCTGAATGGCTGGACAGCATTAGGATCGACGCCTGGAGGGAGACGCTTGTCTTTTCAAAGTGCTTTGTTGAAAATTGTGAACTGCATTCTTGTGACCTGCGTTCTTGATGCGTGTACAGTTTAAAGAAACGTTTCTCTTTTTTTTTAAGCACTAAATATGCATCTGTAAACGGTGGCACTCGGGGAAAAAAAGATAAAGGTAATTGTAAAGTTTAATCAAGTTTATCAGTGCTTCAGATCACACAGGCTTTTGTTTGGTTGAAATTGCCTTCGTGCAGCCAATGTGATGTGCTCTGAACTATGAGCCCCTTTTGTAGAGACTGTGCGAGTCAGTCTCTGTAGTGAAACTGTTTGTTTGCTATTCTCATGGTTGCCTTTGAAATTTGTTGTCTGTTTTTTTCAGCAGCCTTTAAGTAAAAGCTTATTCAAGAACTGTTGGCGCATTACTTTTTTTAACCTTTTCTGTGGTTATTTATATAATATTAAATATTTTGTTGCTTCAAGCTAGTACAAAACCACTTTTTTCTTGACCAGCGTGTTTAATATCCCGGTGCGGAAATAATCCTTCAGTCTCTCATATACTTCAGTGGCTTCACTTAAATAGTTTCAGTCAAGCGTGCTTGACTTCTAAAGAGACCACCAACAGAATAGCCACAAACCACCCAACAGGTACAACTCCTTGTTTTGATGTTCAATGATCAGGAGAAACGTCTTTGTTCCTGGATAGCTGGGCCAGTGAAGTGAGACATTGAACTCAGATTATACCACTACTGCTGTTCTGGATTACCAGTGAACAAGAATAAGAGACCCAGACAGGAAACACTGCCATTCCCACCATGTTGCGTTAGGTCGTGTTCTCTCCCCACTTCATGCATTACAACATCTCCACAAATACCCCTCATGGATTTGTTGAAAGCCTCAAGCACCCAATTCAAAAGTACAGCAACAGTTTGAACGCTGTGTATTCAAAACTCACTAAAAAGCTTTTGGTGGACAAATTATATTTCCTTCCCCTCCACCCCAGATCAATATACCTCTTAATTAGCTGTATGGGGTGTACTGCAGGACCCAAAGATCACAAAAACGTATCTGCTTTTATATTTTCCCCTCTTTTTTCTGATTTCTAGACAATCAAGTATTGGCTTTTGGAGAGCTAGTGAGCACATCCAACACTTACGAGGACCATGACCCCAAAGGCAGCAGAAAACCGGTGACGGTCACAACCGACAAACCACTTTTATGGAGCATGGGAATCAAAAAACTGTGAACAAAGCACATAGCTTTTAAACGTGCCTTTTTGTTCAGCACTAACAGCCTTTTATTGACAAAGACAATGAGTAGTGTAACTTTTGATTTATTAACACAGCCAAATAGAAATGTCAACGCACAAGAAAATGTTTTTACAAAATATCCACATTCAATCCATTATCAAAGACAGTTCAGGCAGCCGAGGGTCTGTATGGGATCACAAAGCGGATTCAGCCACCACTGTAAACACAAAACAGTATTCCTGCTTTAGTAACAGAGCAAACACTGAATGTTACAATATTATTAAATTATCTGTACACAAAGCACTTTGGACCAAATAATCATTTGATATCTCAGCCTAAATGTATTACAGTTATATATTAGACACAGACATTCTATTTTTATGTAATCATTTTTCTTAATGTGTCAATAAATGTAATCAATAAAACTGGATTATATGATGAACTGTGAGTTGATGTTAGTTTACTTACACAATGATGTTGTTGATGGGAATGTGGATGAGTTTGACGAAGAATCCAATGAAGCCCATGATGGCAAATCCAATCGCTGTCGCCATAGCAATCTTTTGGAATTCTAGTAGATGTGGGACAGAAAATTTTATATTTAGCAATTTTAACATTATGCAAATGCCATTACATTTACCAATCAGAGTGACGCAAAACAGTCTATATATGAAGTGGAGAAGAGGACATTTAAGAAAAAGTAATTTTAGCACCCATTAAATGTTTGCGTACAGTAATGACCAAAGGTTTACAAAAAGAAACACGGTTTGATTTGCTTTTCCATGCGTGTTTGTATTTATTACATAGTGATATTTTTCAGAGTTTTAAAAAAAAAACAGCATGTAAAATTAGGGCAATATAAAATTAAGATATTGTCTCCACCCTCAATGTTCCTTAAACAGCATATAAAAGCATAGCCTATTGTCCTGATAAAGGCCATTATTTCGTTCTAACAAATCCTCGTTATTAGAAAGGTTAAGGTGGACATACCTTTCCTGTCTGGTTTTGTGCATCTTTTGACGAGTCTGATGGAGTCCTTGACGAACTGCCTGCTGGGCTCCACGAACTGCATGACTTGATCCATCCTGAACTAAGGCTAAAGAGACCAGAACCAGATCAGAACAATAATGACACTTAGACTCAGTCTATCTTGATCCACAACGGGACCCGCATCCTACATTCATACACAGACAGAGACTCTATTTAATGTGATCCAGAAGACAATAAAGACTTTATAGATGCAGGTAAATGTAATGCAAATAATTTTCTTGATTAAATATAAGCCTCTGATAGTCATGATTATGAAATGTACTGATAGGCTAACTAGCACGGTTAGCCTACAAGCTACTCACTTTATACGAGACAGTAACATTTGTAAACTGGTTTATTCGTGTGTTAGTTGGTCTATAAACCAAACACGAGTAGCCTAATACCTTATGGGCAAATATTAAACCCAGATTAACTTTAAATCCTATCTGATCTTACTGAACAGTCAGAAACCAGATCAGACACGTCTTCAGTAAACAATTGTTCTTGTTTTAAAAGCTACATTTTCACTTAGTGTCAGCACAAAACAATAAAAACTTAATATAGAAACACTCACCTGTGTTAGCAAATCAAAAGGCGAAGAAACGGCACAGTTTGCTGTATAAACTGACTCCGCTGTGTGTAAAGCCACGTAGATTTAACTGCGGAAAGACTGACGCGGCGTTAAAAGCGACGCATGCGCAATGCTGCTCACAGTGACGTGATCACTGACACCTATACAATGACTTGTACACGTCATCATGTTACTGCAGAACAAGATAAAGCGTCGTAAAAGTCGCATGTTTTAAAATCAGGGGTGAGAAAAAGGAACTGCAGAAAAACTATTTTTTCCCCAAAATAAATTGATCAGTTATTAATCAATTATGACGTGGACCTTGAAGAAAATGTGACTTTCTCACAATTTACACAAACAATTCATTGTATTGTACTGCAACAGCCCAATTACATACTAGAACAAAATATTTCTTTATATGTTTATAGGTTAGCAGAAAGCACAACTCCTGGAAATCATTAAAATCATTAGCAATTTTCCTTAGTTCATTAACTGTGGATATACCGATAGCTGTGAAAGTAAAAATATAATATAATATAGCGATTATAAATATAATATAGCGATTCAGTAGACCAGAATACTTTTTAATTAATACAATAACAGTTCATTATTTCTATTGATAATATAACAGCGCAGATCAATTTAACATCCGGGACATTACAATAAAGAGTTTTCGATTTACAATATAAAACAGCGGTTCAGTCATGCGTTGTATGAATGCTGAAGTTTGCATTATCGGTGGCATTAGTACATAAACTTTTGTTCCGTTATTCTCATAATAATATTACTAAGAGGAGTTTCAGTCCCATGTTATCCCAAGCATCCGACAGCTGAGCTCCCAAAGTCTCTGTGCCATTTCTTCATCCATAGCTTCCCTCGAACACCTGGCTGGTGCACAGTCACTGTAAACAGATCCTTACAGTAAAATGAGAGATTTCTTGTTGTATTATGTACTGTATATTGGTGCATATTGTGATACTGGAGCAAACAAAGGTTCTCAGAACATTGGCCAATGTTCTCTAAGAGTTCTTTTTAACTTATAATGATATATAATGTATGAAAAATGTTATTTATATGTTGTTAGTAGAGCGTTTTAAAATTGTTAAAAATGAATTTAAAAAAAATCTTATAATCAAGCAATAATGTTATTACAATGTCTAAAACAACTGTAGACATTTTTAGAACTTTTTCTAAAACTGTAGACATTTTTAGAAAAAGTTCTACATTTTTAGAACTTTTAAAATAATGTTTTAACATTTTCTTCATTGTTAATTAATGGAGACGTTAGGGAGAAATTCTCACAACCTAAAACTGGTAGCTGGGAACATTCTATAATGTGTAATACAGATGTTTTGATTTCTATAATACCCTGTGCTGTACCTGTAATATCCTCCACTCTCTCTGTCCAGCTCTGGCTCCACAGCACAGTAGATGCTTGTCTGGGCCCCCTGTACGGTGGTCTTGGTGAAGGGGCTAAAGATCTTGACTGCTATCTGTGCAGGCCTGTTGAGATTCCTAAACAGCTCAGACTGCACCACACCAGGATGGAGGGAGTATACAGTCACACCTGTGCCTAGAAACCAAAAATATGTTCCAATATATATTGTAATATATTACAATAGAATTTGATACAGTAGGTAGATACAGCATTTGTAGTATTTTGTAGGTACAGTATTACCCAGTTTTGTGAGGATATGCTAAAAAACATCATTTGCACCTAAATGAAATAAACTTAGTCTATTTAAAGTTTATTGCCAGAAAATGACCAAACAGTTAATGTCACATTATGCTGAATACAAAAGAAAACAAAGTTTGGGAACAAAAGATAAACTGAACTATAATTAGTTCACTTAAGAATAATGTTTAGTCTGGTTTGGACATCCTTGCTATGAAGGTCACATACCCTGCAGTCTTTTCGCCAGCGATCGTGTGCAGAGTATGTTAGCTAGTTTGCTCTGGCCATAAGCCCTCCGCGAGGAGTAACTCTTCTCACTGTTTATATCGTCCAGGTGGATGCTGCCCCACGTATGGGCCACAGAAGCCACGTTGATGATCCTGGATGGGACGGACTTCTTTATGAGGTCCAGCAGGAGGTAGGTGAGCAGGAAATGACCTGTCAGTGTTTTAGGAAAGGTATAAATAGTCAGGAGTTGCTGGACCACATATGACCTTCATTGTTTCAAATGTCCTGTTGATGTTTTTGTAACTCCTTGTGTATTGCTCAATAAATGCATGGAAGTGGATGTATATGGAGAGGATGTATATCATATGTGAGTGTTTGGGTGCTGGAAGGTGAAGTCAGACAACAGGAAACCAACTTGAGCTGATAGAGATAAACAGTAAAAGCATGTTATGTCAATTTATTAGTTATGTCCTCAACTCTTCAACCTTGTAAGGAAGTCTGGGACATCTTGTGCACAACAAAGTTGTCATGTTCGTACTAAGAGTCTAAAATCAAGCTCAAAGAGTGCTTACTTTAACTGAATGACTTGGTTTACTGGTGAGACAAAGTAGCAACACAGATTAGGTACAATGTTTTACTGACACGTAATCTGTATGTAATATAAAGAAATAATAATAAATAAAAAAACAAGTCTTCACTCAAATGGTTGACACCAAACTGCATCTCAAAGCCATCTGTGGTTTTTGAAAATGGACACATCATGATGCCAGCATTGTTGATAAGGATGTTGACTTGTTTTTCCTCTAAAACCAAATAAA
>JAZGTK010018255.1:0-11918 GCA_036877625.1 Ambastaia sidthimunki
GGAAAGTTGCATATGAAAGAGTTTTCAGGTTGTGTTGGTTGTCATCTTGTGTTGTCATCTTGTCTTCAGGTTGTGTTGGTTGTGTCTCTTTTTCAGGATGTGGACACCATTTATCATTCACAGGACAACAGAGAGTTCAACCTGCTGGACTTCAGTCACCTGGAAAGCGGGTACCTGAAATTCATTCACCTCTAACTGTATCCTGATGTCCATGAGCTTCATCTCAAGTGAGGAATCGCCTCTAATTAGCCTTCGTTTCATTGCTTTCTCTGCATCACACAGATCAGTGCTTTAATGGCTTCTTCATGTTATAAAGATTAATCTAATCAAAACCGTATGCTTCGTTAATTGCTTCGTATTGACAGGGATTTAAATACTAATTGACGGACACGATCCGATGCCTGGCAACGCTCTGTATACGTGCTGAATTGTCACAGTAATAATATAGTTCGGCTCCTTTCTGTGGCATCCCTGCTGACTTCCTGTCTGTTGGGAGTCGTGTTGCGGGAATCACTCTGGTGTCCTTTTACATCCGGCCAATCGGTGTCAAGTTGTCCTTTGCCTTACTGATTCCAGATCATATTGTTTGAGTTTTCTGCTGATGTTGGGCGGCACTTGAGTCTGGAGTCTGGTGCACATCTCTCTTGTGTTGAAACAGGATTACAGCTAAGATGGTGCATATACATGATCTGCAAAAATCAACGCCGGTGCTGCAGGTCTCAGCTGCATGGCTGTTGCCCTGCTGCTTTTATCACATCAGAACGGAAATGCACTTAATATTTATGCTCTGGGTTTTGAGACATGATACGGTTCGTTGGGCGCGTTGCTTAAGGGCAGTTTCAGTCCTCTGCAGACAGAGGATTTTTTTAGCATGATGGGCCTAATGGGCCAAATGTAGATTGTGTAAAGTTTAATGTTTTAACATTTATGTGACAAGCATTGCATGACAAGAGAGCTTGTCATTTCAGAAATACGGCAGGTTTGGTTTGACAAAGATTTTTTTCTGTGCTTCTCAGACAATATATGTAATCTGACGTCCCTGACTCCATTTGTAAATAAGAACTTTAAAACGTTCCGGTTCTAGAACTCTAGATAAGACTGGCTGGCATATGCCTTTATTAACCAGAATTCTGAGCTTTACAGGAAATACGTTTTTAAAACAGAGACAGAATAGACCTAAAACTAAACAGTGTGAAGTCGGTACAGGTTACAGGCTGTTTAAAAGTCAAGCTATCTGAGGTGCACTATTTTAGAGTATGGTAGATTTTTTTAAAAAGAAATAGAGACATGCAAGATTTTCCAGACCTACATTTTGCAATACATTGAGCTCTTGTGTGCTGTTGTCAAAGACATGAATGAGAGTGAATGAGACGTGCATTACTGCGCTGCATTACTGCCCTGCATTACTGCGCTGCATTACTACAAACAAATGTAAATAAACATCCAGAACATCTCCAGTATGTCCACATAAGAACAGCAGGAAAAAAAACCAATGTCTTTATTTACAAGATTGTTCTAACAGCTGTGACACATGTGAATGACTTTATCAGATTTTGTAAAATTTCTTATTGTCATGACAACATCAAGTTTTTTGAACTGCTGGTATTCAGTGGTCCCTAGTCTGGTTATAAGCACAATATCAACAAACTGAATCAACTGTATCAACAAACACTTGAACTCTCGTTGTTTCTTGGTATCCACTGACAGGTGCACTTAGACTTTACCGTCTACGTGCCCTGCGTCGTTCTTGAGGACGTTATGTCATTGATTTCCAAGCATTGGTTCCATTAAAACATCTACAGGAAGAGGCGAACCGGAGCTCTAGAGAGGGAAGGAACAGCTAAACACACACGCCTAACAAAAGCATCCAAACAGAGCAATGATGAACCACAGCCATCAGCTGTAGACTAATGAAGGAACCCTCTGCCTTTTTTTCTCTCTCTCTCATTCCCTCTGTTTTCCTGTGAGTGCTGTAATGTCTGCTGTGTCTACCCGGTAAAATGGTTTTAGGCATGTTGCCAATATTAAAAGCTGTATCATAGACACATTGCACTGAGTAATCCACTGACCTGGCATCAGTTTTCCCATCGATCCACACTGTCCTCTTTCCTTCCTCTCTTGGCTTTGCTCTCAGGGAACATTTACTGCAGAATCCATCATTTTCCTTGAATAATAACGTCTCTGTTTTGGTCTTGAGGAGATCATGGAGTCTGCATGAGAAATGTGAGAGAGGCTGTTCACAGCACCTCTGCGTGGCCATTTTTTTGATTGTTGTCTCTGTCTGTTTTTGTTGCAGGGATCTTGCCGTGATTGTGGCTTCCATGGCTTATAACTCATGGTTCACCAAACTTTACTGCAAAGACTTGCGCATTGTAAATATTTTTTATGTCCTTCTTGGCTGGTGAAATGTGGGAATGTTTTTGCTGTTGGTCCATTTTTGATGTCTGTCTTACAAAAAAGTATGGTGTGGTTATCCTGACGTTACCATGGTAATGGTACTGCCTTGGAGTACCATGTAAGAATATTGTATATGAATATGATACCCTTGCAGTACCATAGCTTACTGTATAACAGGGATGGGGAACCTTGTTCCTGGAGGGCCAGTGTCCTGCAGAGTTCACCTTCAACCCTGATAAAACTCATCCGCCTGTAGCTTTCTAGTAATCCTGATTAGCTGGTTCAGGTGTGTTTGATTAGGGTTGCAAGACACTTGCCCTGCAGGAACTAAGTTCCCCGTCCCTGCTGTATAATGAAGTAATAAAAACATGTGGACACCATTCTCTACTAAGTGACTTTTTTAACAATTTTAGCCACACTTCTTACTAACAGGTGCACAATATCAAGCAAACAGCCGTGCAGCATTTTGAGTAGAATGAGGCACAAAGTGAAGTCCATAAAGAAATTGTTTACAGAGTCTGGTGTGGTCTGCACAAAGCACAGATTTGATACTCACTGAACAACTGTGGAATCACTTGGAATGCTGACTGTAAGCCAGACCCAAAATGTGCCTGATTTCACTGAATCTTCACTGAAAAGTCCTTTCTAGGGAACCAGGAACTATTAGAGAGGACAAACAACCTACTAATGCCATTTTTTTTTAAATTAAAAGATCAACCAGTGCAGATACTGTGTGGCATTTTGGTGTCCACATGCGTTTACCCATATACAGTATGTGTACAGTATAGTACAGTATAGTGTGTGGTTATGTACAGTGTATGAATCCAACATGATATTACAATCTGATTCTATCACAGCACTTTTAGTAAGAGCTGTGTGGTCACATGTCTCTCAGATCATATACAGTATGTGTACAGTACAGTAAAGTATATGGTCATGTACAGTTAATTCACCATGATATTACCATCTGATTCATCTCAGCACTTTTTAGTAAGAGCCACATGTCTCTCAGATCTGATATGTCTTTCTGAAATCTGCTGTTAAGTCTATGTCTTTGTGCATGAGATTTAAGTCATTATGGTGGCAGTTTTCTTTCTCCATCTCACACACACACATCGTCTCTCCACACAGAGTTCAGAGGTCGTGGAACAGATTTTACACACTGTCAGTAAATCCAGCAGCCTTGAGGAGATCACGCTGGAAAACGCTGGTCTTAAAGCGTGAGTTATAAATCTCTCTGCCTCTTTCCTTCTGTTATCTATCACTCTGACCGCTTCTTTTTATCTAGAAGTTTCTTTCTTGTTCTGTCACTGCCGTTTTACCTTTATGCTGAAGCCGGTCTTATTCCCCTGCCATATCTCTGCTGTCATTTTTCATCTCTGTCCCAGAATGCATTGCTTTTCATTGCGGTTCGTTTTTAACTGGCTTTCTTTCTGTCGTTTAGAGATTTCCCACAGAAAATGGCCACTGCCCTGTCAGAAAACCCAGCATCAGTCATACACTCTATTAACCTGGCCCACAATTCATTGGACAACCAAGGTATATGCTTCAAAGTCTGTCCTCCCTCTCTCTCTCTCTCTCTCTCTCTCTCTCTCTCTGCTGTGTATTTACCTGCCTTTGTCTGTATTACACTATGTATCAGCATGCACATCTGCTATTTCTGTCTTTGTGTGGGTGTTTTTTGTTTTTTTTGTGGCTTTGTTATGTTGGCTGTTTGTGGTTTATTCTGTATCTGTTGCTGATATGGAATGATGACAAACTTCATTAATTATGAAAATAGTTGCCAATAGATTTCATTATGATTATTTGAGATTAAGTGAAAAAAAGAAAATTCAATAATCAAACAAAAATATTTATTTGGATAAAATGGACATTGAATGCATTTTTAAATGAATCATATTTTATCAAATTGTTACATATAATTTTTAATAATGATATTTTTATTGGAACAGTAACTCAATGAGTTTGTCTTTATCTGTTATTTAGTGATTTTCAATGACTGTAGTTGCTTGAAACCAATTGCACACTGTTCAGTTTTGCCACAATTTTGCCATATGTGACAAATTTAAGGGTTTTAAAGTTTCCTTTTCTCTGGTATAAAGAACTTTTCTTACAGTGGACAAACGTTTTTTTGTTTTGTATTTAAATTTTACAGTTATATGTATGCATTTGGAAGATACTTTTATCCAAAGCTCAATTCAGTCCATTCAAGTTCCACATTTTATCAGTATGTGTGTTCCCTGCCACTCGAACCCACAACTTTTGCACTGCTGGCAGAATGATCTACACTCTGAGCTACAGGAACATGTTTATATCATAAATCTTTCTGCGTATAATGTAAATCATAGCCTGCATTCATTCATTTCTGTTTGGTTGCACAGCAACACATTTTGTCGATAAAATACAGAAAATCAAATACAGTTTCTCTTCATTTGAATTATTCAATGAATGTTAGTTGCAGCTCCAGTGTGCTGTGTATTTTTTTAAGTACTGTATGTCCTCATGTGTCAGGGTCAGACTTTCATTGTGCCATCATATGCCTGACACATGTCATACCCCATCACATCACGTGTGTGTGTGTGTGTGCGTGTGTGTGAACAGAAACAATGTCACTGTTGGCCGGAAGGTGTAGGTTAATAAACTGCTTGTAAATTGGTCTGGTGACTGATCCATGGTGTCTGTTTTTCTACAGGTGTGTCCAACCTCATCCAGCAGGTGTGTCGGCTCAGTAAAGGTCTGCGTCTTCTCAACCTCTCCAAGACGTCGCTGTCTTCTAAGGGTGTGTGCGCAATAAATGCGTCTTTAGAGATCTAGCGCCCTCTGCTGGCCTTGTCTGCAGCCACTCTCCTACAATCAGTATCCACTACATGTCTGCATGAGATTGACACTCCCAAATTTTTACACTGGATCTGTCCAAGCCCAAAATAGCGCAGTGTTTTTATATTTCCTCTCTGGTTGATGCAAAAACTCAAATCAACATGGTGTTAAATGCCAAAATTGTATAATAATCTCTTTTTAATTAAATGCATTTTACCGTTAACTGCACCAATCTAATACTTTTTAAGATCATATATTTCATCCATGCACAGCCCACAGCAGATCTGACTCACCCTGTTTCACAATGTTGTTGTAACATTTCAGGCTACAATATAACGTTTCTCACTCCACTGATCTAGAATCAGCTTCTTGCTCTTCTCAAATGGGTAAGATCATTGATGGATTAGTTGTACCTGACTGCAGACCAGAGTCAACCCAAATACTCAGTCTCCACTTGGAAAGCCTAGACTCGATTATATGTATCCTTGGCTGCTTCCAGGGTCTGCAAACTCTTTGGTTTTTTCTTTCAATCAATACATTTTTAAACGGAGTGGATAGACGGAAAGCCTTCCAGCACCTGCCATGAATCAACCGGCAGTCAATGTAGTTCCATCATTAATCCTTAATTGTAATCTGATTTGTGACAACTTCATTACAAAAGTTTTGAATGGAACACAGAAGTTCTGTGAACTTCCGTCAGTGAACGTACACCTAGAAAGTGTCTCATTCCGCTTTGAAATTTTTCATTTCGACATCTGACAGGTTGTTTGGATTTCTTGTTAACCCTGAATCGAGTGTCAGCCCACGGCGGCGGAGAACGAATTTACACATCAAAATAAACCGCAGCGAGCGTGAAAGACGGAATCAAGAACTGATAGTTCATGAAAGTTTGCAGTGGTTAATATTTTGATGAGTAAATTCTTCCTTTTACAGAGCGCGGCGGGATGTTTTTGTTGTTCCCCGGTGAGGAAACAAACTGGCTGAGTTCATTGGCAAGCTGCCACCTAACAGAATAAGCCGGGCTGTCTTTTTGTCTCAAGTTATAAAAGGCAATCACTGGCATTTTCCTCTTGTATTTTGCAGGCAGATGAAAGTCGTCCTGTTTACTGAGCTTGCTGTAGTGAGCTGGTGTCATCTGCTGGTACCGTGTCATTCATCTTCTCCCTGTCTTTGTCTTTCAGGTGTAACTTCTCTTTCTCAGGCCCTGTGCTCCAGTGATGACTACTCCAACTCCCTTCTTCATCTGGATCTGAGCAAGAACCCTGGAATTCTGTCTGGAGAAGATGCCACGGTGAGGAGCACCAAAACACCAGCCAAAACACACACAATCACACGGGTCTGTCTTTGAAATCTGTTCCTAAAGGGGACTTCAGATAAAATTTTTTGTGTTAAGTTAGGTTTCTTGCATGTCTTCCAGCCCAGAAAAGCTGAAAAAAACACGCAGCCAGTTTGTTACAGGCTGTCTGAGTCTAAAACTGTCATCCAGCAGTTTCTACATGACATTGGGTTTATAATAAGTAAAGAGCGGTTCACACAATCATGTTTTTGCTTTTAAAAACAGCAGGAGGAAGAACACAGCGTGCTCGAAACAATAGACAACTAGATTTATTTTTGACTTAATGTCTTAAAAACAAGCAACGTGATGCAACGGTCAAAAACGTCCATCTGTGTGTGTACACAAAACAAAAATTAAAAAGCTCAGAGTACAAGAGCCGTCCTGTGTGACAGATTGACAAACTGGATTAAATGAATTGTTTTGGGCTGTAAGCCAGTAATAGGCTTATATTCAATGATACAGTAATAAAACATGATATTGTTTTCTAGAGCTGCGTTTTGTCAGTTCAGTGTGGCAGCCACAAAAACATCTTTAACCCCTTAGGCCCAGCTGCTTTTTAAACACAAGACTGGAAATGTCATTATTAAAGCAAATGGTTTTACACACAATCCTGGTGTGTAAAACAGATATTTGGGAACTGTGGCTTGGTAAGGTGTGCTGCAACTTTCAAAGTGATCTGACTTATCGGATTTGCCTGGTGGATGATAAAACATGCTAAAAATCACACAGGCTTAAACCGCAGGAGTGACCTAAAAATATATAAGCAGCAAAATATGGAAGAGCTGTTCTTATCAAGCCTGTCCTGCAGCCCCCCAGCACTGCATAATCAGAAAGTCTCTTATCAGACACACAATTTGGGTCTTACCAATACATACAAACTTTGTAGTGGGCGGAGCCTCCAGAACAGGGTTCGAAAGCACTGCACCTTGTGAGGTTGGTCCTCACAATATACTGTCGGTTTTTCTGGATTCGCCGTCCCCACACTGACAGATCTGTCCTCACACACCCACACAAACACACAGACGATGAAAATTGCTTGCATTCACACACACAGAGGCAGGTACACAAACACACATCCACACACTCCTATTAACAGCCTCAAAACTCTTCCCCCTCACAGAATCTTTACCTGTTCCTGGCACAGCCGAACTGCCTGGTGCATTTGGATCTGTCAGGCACTGACTGTACCATCGACTCCGTGAGTTGACAGTGCATCTCGTCTTTCTAAATTTGTTAATGCCAAACTGCTTTTACCCGCTGTGATTTATGTAGTTGTACCCGAGACACGAAACAACAATTTATCTTTGATTTCCGATTGACTTTTCCGTCATATTTAATGGTCATGAATTGCAGAATTATACTAACGTTCAGACTGTTGCTGGTGATTTCTCTCCCTCACTCGTTCTCTCTCTTTCTTTGTCACGTCCTCTTTCTGTTATTTTCTCTCAGTTATTTGGAGCTCTGCTTCGGGGCTGCTGTGCTGATCTCTCATACTTGAACCTTTCCAAAAACTCCTTCTCTCACAGGTGAGCTAAACTGCCTCCCACGGTGATCTGTCACATTTAAGACAGCTTCACAGGTGGGAACGACCTCCCAGCTTACAGGGAACATTCTCAGAACATTGACTTAATGTTCTCTAAAAGTCCTCCCAAAGGTTCTCTCAGTTATCAAGTTATCAAAAACATTCTTGCAGTAAAGTAAGTAGAACTTTTTTAGTCTCATATATCAAAACATTATTCTTTTACCAATTAGTTAGTTTACAAAAGCCATGTGCTGGAAATACAACTGCCTTTGAGATAAGTGAAAATGTTTTGTAGACCTTCTTGGTCATAGCAGTTAAGAGTGACTTAAGATGGTTTTTACAATATGTAGCTGGTTGTTCGTGATGTTCTTCCAACTGGTTTAGCAGGTTGACACTAAATCCACCCCACCAGCTGGTGGTCCAGCTGATTAACTACCTAGATCAGCTTAGACCTTCTAGTGACTATAAATAACCAGATAGAACACCACCCACCATCAGAAGTTGGTTTTAAATGAGTTTTCCAGCAGGGAAAAGTACCTTTATAGATGATGCCAGTCTGTGATTATGAGTTAAAGTGGGACGTCAGCGATCAGAGTTTATGGACCGATATATTCACAGATGGCATTTCTGCTAGAAGCATAAAAGAAAATCTGATGTTTGTGAATGTTTGTGTGTGTTGGGGACAAAACTGTTCTCAAATGCAGTGTGCAAATTACAAAATCACAGGGGGGGTTGTTTATAAAAGAGTTTCTGTGGTTAATTTTTATAAGCTCAATCTGTTGAGGTTTATTTTCTGCAAACCAAATTGTTTTTTGGTGCCCCTGTAGAAAATGTCATTTTCTTAGTAAGAGAACCATTGAAAACCAGCGAGAGGTCCGTGTGTGTGTGTGTGTGTGTGTTCACTGGTTTGACCTACATTACAGGGACAAAAATTACCTTCAATTGTATGAAACATGACATTTACTGTTTTGTGAGGACATCTCAACTGTCCTTCAAATGGCTTAATAAACCTACTTAATAATGTTTTAATGGTTTAATGTATAAATGCAAAAAGGTGCCATTAGTATATATTAGATTAAAACATTTGAACAGTTCTTGTAATGGTAGGAGTAGAGTGTGTGTGTGTGTTTGTTTGTGTGTGTGTGTGTGTGTGTGTGTGCGTGTGTGTGTATAAAGCTGTAGGCTAAGGGGATACAGAGACACAGTGATCCATCTCCATACCTGACTCCCTTTGAAAGCACGCAGCAATTCCATCTCCCTCTCGCACGCTAACAGCATTATGAGAAACTCTGTGAGCGACGAGGCTAATTTTAGCAGCGCTATTGTTCAGATTCTGAGGTTGCTGCCGCTTCACTCCCTCAAATTCATTTGCTCTTAATTGGGTTTGAATTTGCAGAGGGATGTTTTTTTGAAGACGATTGGCTGTCTGCATATTGAACTCTTCTCCGTTTCTTCTTTTACAAACACGTACACTCGCTCTCTCTCTCCCCGTGCTAATTTCATCCTCTCACAAACACCCACCAGACTCCCACACACCCGTATGAGCCAGTCCCGCGTGCAGACACGCAGAGGAAGATGGGGTGAGATGGCCCTCTTAGGAAAAAAAATGTGCATTTACTGATATACTGTAGCATTTTTAAATATGACTTTGGCAACATATTAATATTTATGCCATTGGCATAAGGCAAATGCTCTCATTTAAAGCAATATAGAATGTAACTGAGTTTCCTTGTTCCTGTAGCTAAAATGTGTTCCTGTAGCTCAATAGGTAGAGTATTGCGTTAGCAGCACAGAGGCTGTGGGTTCGATTTCCAAGGAACAATCATACTAATCAAATATAACCTTCATGTACTGTAAGTCACTTTGGATTCTGCCAAATGCATAAATGTTAATGTAATGTAATGTTTACGTTTTTATCAGTCCATGTGTTTCCTTGGATTCAAAAAAGACTTGGGATTTTGTTTGGACCATGCTCATCAATTGAGCTACAGGAAAATAATGTTCTGGACAGGATGATGAGAGTGTCATCATCATTAAGGAAAATAAACTGAAAGCATTTGCTAATTTATTTGTGAACACTATGAAACTATGAAAAGGGGTCATTTTTACCCACCATACCGTACATACTGTACAAGCAAACACAGAAGCAGTGAGCGTGCATGGCTACAACACCTCTGTATGGATGAGTTAGCGTGTGGGCATGTATGAGTGTGTGTGAGGAAATCTGGTTAGACCAGTGTCATGTGAAGAGCACAATGTAAATCTGCCAGCACTGATAAGACGGGAGCTCATGAATATTGAATGGGTAAGTTCCCTTAACACTCTCAGCTCTTGTTAACACACTCAGCGAGCTCTTCTCTCTCACTTAAATGATCATGTCACTGTGTGGGACATGCTGTGAAACACAGAAATGTTATCATGAACTGTCATGTTTTTTCTCTGCCTCCCCCTCCTTCCCAGCATCCTTCACTCTCTCTCTCTCTCTCTCTCTCTCTCACTCTCTCTCTCACCCTCTCACCCTCTCTCTCTCCCCTTTTCCCTGTCTAAGTCTGTCCCACCTGGATGAATTATTTGTTTGGACCAGAGTTTTAGGCCACAAACCAAGACTGCTTGTTAAAACGATGAATGCTGTTAAAATGGGTAACACGTAATTGAGATACAAAGGCTCCATTTTTAACAAGCCAGAGGGTATTCTTCTGAGCCTCGTTCTGGTGTGTTGCTCGGGGCTTGTGAAGTGTGGTTTCATGTATTATGAATCAAATTTCCCCTTTATGTCTGTCACACTTGTAGGAAAGTGAGAGAGACCCTCCCTTCTTTTCGTCAGTTCTTCAGTTCAGCCTTCAGCCTGACTCACATCAGTCTGGCTTCTATGAAGATGCCGCCAGACGTGCTGAGGTGAGCCTGGACACCTGGTTGGGTTTTGATTCTAGGAACGTTTAGGGAACGTTTCGAGCTTGTAGTTTTTGAAGGTGTCATCGTCCAATACCAACTGTATCGTTTAGTTTACAGACTTTAACTGCATTTTGACACTGTGTTCTTAAATGGCTGTTTTGCATTGCAAATGTCTCACAATTATATTACATAGTATGTATAGCAGTATATAAATATTTCATTAAAGCTAAATGTTAAGATGTTTAAGAAGTAAAACGCATGCAAAGAAATCAAATGGGCCGGTATTTATCTCCAGACTACCCATAATTAATTACTAACCCGTGGTAAAGTAAGAACAGTGTGAAATATGGATCAAGATGGCCCAGGATTGCATTAACCCGGGTGTCAGATGCCCCCGGGGTAACAATTTCAAGTGTGACAAGCCCATTAGAAAAGCGCGCTAGTGATTTACTTCAACGTTTGAGAGCTCTTCAGCACTAACTGAGGTCAGAGTCGAGACGCTCACTTAGTTGCTATTTTTGGAAAGCTGAATGTTTTGAAGAAGAATTTCAAACAGGGTTGCATCTCCTCACAGCTCGCAACCACAAAGCAAGCGCACGGCGCGCCGTCACACCCAGCCGAACACCTGATTTCAGCTCTCTTCTCTCAACACCACCGGCCCACAGCAGAGAAGTCGGACTAATCTCTAAGCTCCTAATCCTTTAAGAGCTGCGTGAAGCTGTGACGCTGCCCGTATAGACCCGTTGTGATTTGATTTATTATGAAGATCAACCATGACTGCAGACAATAGAATGCTAAGTCTTTTCAATGAGGCGTGTAATATCACCGGCAATTACTGTCTCTTTGCTCTCATTTCCACAGGGCTCTGTTTCTTGGACTCGCATCCAATCCTCACATTACTGATCTGAACCTGGACATCAGTGGCTGTGAGGTACCCCAACCTCCCCCACCCTC
>JAZGTK010018256.1:0-11918 GCA_036877625.1 Ambastaia sidthimunki
GAGGAATTTGTGATATACATGAATACTTACATTGGGTCTGTTGCCTCCTGGTCCAATAGGGTTCATCATGGTGTAGATGTTCTCGCTGGAGTTTGTGGAGTCTAGAGGAGATCAAACAGCTGAGTTAAAGACTTTAATATGACCTGAACAACCTCTACATCTCTTAACGGAAGAGATCAGAGTCCCACCCATAATATATTCAGATGCTCACCTCTCTAACAATAGAGCTCGAAGTTTATGTTGTAAGAACATTTACCAAACATTTCCATGAAGTAACACAAACTTTAAAAATGTTGGAAAAATCTGGATGTTCTAGGAACTTTTAGGCGTTAAAATTAATATTATTGCTTGGTTATTTTTTAATTCTGTAACAATTTTGGTCCACTAACGACTTAAATAGTTAAACGTTGATATATAACGTTAAAAAAAAGGTCTACAGAAGTTTCCTGCAAGAACGTTTTTGGTAACTTTGAGAGAACTTCTAGAAAATTTTAGCCAACATTCTGAGAACGTTCCCTGTTAGCTGGCAACAAGTTAGATCAATACAGAACACGGCTGAATGAGATTAATCACCATAATAAACGTGTTCCTTAAATGATTTATGGCTACTGGGAGACGGAGAGACACTATAATCTGTGCTTCAGGATCACAAACAGAAGCGTGTGGAGTGGAATTACATTAACATGGGGGGTGATGTCACATGTTTTGTTTTCCTGCCAAAGGAAGTGACGGTAACCTTGCAGTGATCTTTGCTGCTGGGTAGGGTGGGTGAGAGAGGGTGTTAAACAGGGTGTTTGAGAAGTGCTGAGCATCTTTCTTCCTGGGGAGACATGAACTGTTTCCGGCTGTGCTGAGTATAAAAATGAGGTGTTGGGTGTTTGTGTGTGTGTGTGGTCCTGGTATTCACTACGTCACAGGGACCAAATGTCCCCACAAATACCAGTAAAACCAGTCAATTTTGACCTTGTGAGGACACTTTTGTTCTTCATGAGGAAACAAGCTTATAAATTAGACACAATTATCTATTTTGATTATTTTACATTTTAAAATCTAACAAAGTTTTCTATGACGGTTAGGTTTAGGGGTACGTTAGTGCGGTGGGATAAAATATACAGTTTGCACAGTGTAACAACTATTATGTCTAAAAAAAGCCCCCTAAACATGAAAACGATATAGGTGTGTGTGTGTGTGTGTGATGTGGTGTGAGGCAGAATAGATTTACTGTACCTCCTGGGCTTGGCATTATAGGAGTTCCTGGAGGACCACCTCCTCCTGGAGGACCCTGAGGGAGACACACACACACACACACACACACAGAAAGACACACAAAGCTGTGCTTAGCTTTTCATTGGGCGATAATACATTAAAACCTGCAGCTCTGTTAGAACTACCACAGGAACAATTCTTAAACAACGACACACTCAGCATCAGGAACCATTAAGTTGCTTTGACTAATGTGCAGATATTTTACTTTTTAAGAGAAGCAAAGCTAGAGGCAAAACCACACAGCACAGTAATTGTTCAAGAAAAATTAATACGTTTAGAAACTTTAATATGTGCTTGGTTGTGCTTTTAGTGTTTAAAACTGTATTTGTGTTTCAAAACTGTGTTTCATTCTTACCACATAGTTGCCAGGAGACGAGGAGGAGTATGCTATCTGTTAACACAAGCAGACCAGAAACACTTTTATTATGCTGAAAAATCGAAATATGAAAACAAAGTCATCTAACCTTAAACCCAACTTTAAAAAAAGTGTAACAATATTGTTATTTTGGATGATTTAAGGTTTTAGTTCCACTTAATGATAACAGTATGTTTGCAAATCAATTGCTTGTTTGTTTTTTGTTTGTTTTGTTAGTCATGTCAACATCAGCTATTTCCATGATGAAAACTAGGTATAAATATAATAAAGGAAATAAAGAAAGACAAAGATCTTTTATAGAATCTTTTACAAAAACTGAACAAATCTTTGTAAAAGGTTCAGCTGAATAATAAAAACTATTTCTCCAGTAATTAATACCTAATACAATTATGATAAAAGCTTGATAAACTGTGTTTTAACTGTGTTTGATAAACTGTGTTTTAGAGACATTATGGTGGATCTTAGAGACTGTGTGACAGCTATCTGAGGATCTAAGTGGTCTGAGACGTGTGTTTGATCAGTGTTTAGTCTCTTCAGCAGCTGTGTGCTCACACAATTCCTGATATTCCACACTGGCTGCTACCCAGCAGAGGCGATTAATACAAATCTGAGCTCAGCCATTCAATTAACAGGTTTTTAATGTTGCTTCTTATGGAACTTTCTGTCAGTTCTGAGAGTCAACAGCAGCCCACAGCTCTGCTCAAACACTTGAGAAACGTTTCGGTACACTGCAAAGCAGGACGGAAACATGGAGCGTTTAGGAAACATTAACAAAACCATTGGGGGTATTTGTATTTAAAAAACAAAAGGGCAAAACAGGGCCAGTTCTTAATAAAAACCCAATTCTTTACTGGAAGACTGGGTAAACACCGGTGTAAAAATATGACAGTTCAGCACAATGAGATATAAATCTGGATACCGTGATCATTATATCATTTGATCTTAACACAATGCAGCAGTGATAAACTTCACACCTCCTGCAGTAAAGACAACAGCACACCTGTGAACTTACAGAGTTATTGGGGTTTGGCCAGGGGCCACGTCCTCCAGGACCCCTGAAGTGTTCAAAAACAAAAGAGAGACGCAGAAGATGAATAAACTGACTTTAACAGGATTAAACATTCTGTGACAGGAAGTGTTTTTATCGTTTAGTACTCACATGTTCATGCCAGGCATGCCTGGACCACCAAGAGAGTTTGGAGGAGGTCTCATGCCACCGTAGTTCTACAATGAGCAAACGAAAACAAAAAAAAGATCGTTCGTTTTTATGGCTCTTCAATAATTATACACCTTCCTGCCCGGAGTTTAAAGTATTATCACCCTTCATCTGTGTTTTCAAAAAGAATTCTGTCTATACAGTGGGAAAGCATTTGATCCTAACTGTATCTAAATAAAATGTTACTGTAACATATTTTAACTTACGTTTTACTTTTTAAAGTTTTGTGAATTTTCTTACGCAATGTGTTAAAGGCAGGGAAGGCAATATGTTCTGAATTTTTTCTGTTATGTTGGTTTAAAGTCTCTTCACATCCTGACAGCAATCACAATATCAACAGTAAAGAGGTCTAATTGAATAAATTAATATATTAAAATATTTTTTGTGGAAGGTGCAGGACCATAAAATGTTCGGTCAAATTCAGTGACAGGATGTCCTACCTGCTTGTCAAACTAGGTATCTGCACACCTCCATGGACTACTGGAGAAAGTATGGCTGTGAAGGTCACTATGAATAGACAGCGGGATCTTGCTATTGCTAGCCTCTACGAATCAGCCTACCCTATTTTTAAAAGAACAGCTAGTCGCAATACTAACTAGTTTTTGAGTACAGGCCATAAAACCTCTACAAGGCAAACATGTCATCTCAGCATGTCAAGCTCACAACTGGTAAAATATGATTTCTGTGGCCCCGTAGAGATTAATTGCCACAGGAAACAAAGCTCCACTATCACCCAGCCAGTGATGGGGGTTGGGAAGTGATCGACTCCATGCTAAAGAAGCTCCGCTCAGGCAGACGGCGGCCCACCTGTCTGGCTGTCTGTGGGTGGAGGGCAAAATGTGACAGAGGCTCTGAGGCCTCAGGCTGTTCCTCTCTCACCCGTGTCTTTGTTCTGCGCTCTACCCAATTTGTCGAACAGATGCTGTACCAGCTGCCGATTTGTGAAACACCTCGCTTGCCAAGAACAATAAGGACAGCGAGAGACAGCAGACAGAGAAACTCTGTTTTACGGCACAGGTGATGAGAGTAATGTTAAGATTCAGTCTTAAATCTGTGCCGACTGAAGAGGAAATGTCAGTTAAGAAAGACAGAGAGCAATATGTGACTACCACATAAGAACTGCGTTCATGGTGGAACGTGGTGTTCCTGCAGCTCAGCTGGTAGAGCATCGCGTTAGCAACGCATAGGCCGTGGGTTCGATTTCCAGGGAACACACATACTGTTCTGAACTTTTAAATGCCCTGTAAGTCACTGTGAATAAATGGAAATGTAAACTAGGACACTGGCATGTATGTCTGTCTTGCCCTGCCTGATATTTTGCTTTATTACTTCTGAAAGGTAAACCAGGATTTGGCAAGTTTTGGATACTGTGTGATGGGTCAGTGTCTAATCATAAGCATGGCTGTAAAAAGAGTGTAAAAATGCATCAGTCTGAACAGAAACATTTTAAAGCCCTGGTGTGTTGAGAAGAACAATGCGCCTACCTGAGGGCCCATGCCTCCCATTCCTCTCGGAGGATTCATTCTCATCGGGCCGCCCATGTTTGGATGTCCTTAAAAACACATGATAAAGATATGAAGCAAAGCTATTGAGTCAGAAAATGCTCGTCTTAGCTATATGACAGTTTGATTCATCTATGAAGGAATCTGGAGATCTAAAGTGTTAAAATGGAGGAGCACACTGAGATGCTACCTTGTGGTCTGGTTGGGTCCAAACTGTTTGGCAGGAGCGGCTGTGACCCTGGAACTCCTACAGGTGGCTGATGACAACACAAGGAGACAAATAAAGCAGATAAATTATGTTTTGTTAAAACCGCAATGGATTAACATCAGAACGTTGTCACATCAGATGTTTACCAACCATTGACCAATCAGCTGTAAGTCACTTTCAACCATAAAGAGGCTAGAAAATGAGCAGAAATAACTAAAAATAATAGTGATTCTGTGAGTTTTCTGTACCTGATTTGGCATGCGTAGAGACGGCCGTGGTCCACCTGGGTACCGTGGAGACATGAACGGCTGTAATAGCAACACAAGTGTCATTAGCAACACCCAGCGCTGTTGGGAACACAACGAGGTCATTGTGAAAAGCAGAATGAATGACTGCAGCCAGGCTTTAGCAGATGGAATGACAGACAGATGCACAGAGCGCAAAAGAAAATGCAACATGACATCAAATATGTACATTTGACATCTCTCCTTCTGTCCATCAACACAGAGAGCCTTCATTGCGTCTTTAGAGCTCTCGCACGCGCAGACTGCCAGAGCGACCCGAGTCACTCCAAACTCTTCTCCAGTGAAAGTCTGCTTGAGAAGAAAACTGACCACAACAACCCAAACGAGGACGGTATCGTTCCTGCGTCCTGACATACAAACCATTAGGCTGCACGTCTGAGATGAAACCCGAGGCCACCGCTGCGGTCAGGCCTGTGGGAAGCTCCCCGAGAGACATGCGCCAACTTTCAGGCCTTTGCAGAAACATGTTGGTTCAGAACGGATGAGGGAATGGTGGGACGGGCGTGTGCGAGTGCATGCTAACGGATAATTGTAGTGTTTTTAGCATTGTAAGAAGATGTTGTACAACCATAATGCTGTAATACGCAGGGTGTGGACGTGTTTTTCAGGAGAAAAGTTGGATGCCTGAGAACAAAAAGCGCATGTTATGCGACTATCCTACGTGCAGTCACGTGCAGTTTCGGTGCAGTCGGTGTGCTTGTGAATTCAGACGTGTGTTTGCGAGGGCTCTGTGTGGCGGGAGGCTCTACAATATTAATGCACTATTGATGGTGGGGGTCGGGTGTGGGCTAGGAGTGGAGGCCCATCTCCAAGAACAAGGAGGAGGCTGAATTATTTATTCTGTTCACAGGGAGTTGACTCTAGGTGGGGGGGGGGAGTGGTGTGCTGGAGACATCCACGATTCCAGTATACAGAAGAGAAGAAAGAGAAAACAAAAGGACAAGCCTGATATATACCATATTTAATATGACAGAAATCTAAGCTGCGAGGGACGCAGGTTTTGCATCTTACTAATAAATAACAAAAGTCCAAGTGACAGACACAGTAAATGATACAGATACAGTCCTAGATTATACACAATCAATTATTAAACCTAAATTTTATATTGCATTTACCACCCATCGAAGAGATCGTGCGTCCGTCCCTCACAGCCTGGGTTCATTCACGTCAAATTAAATAATGCCCACCACCCTGACGGAGGTCTATAGACGGTACAGCCACACTTCACCTCTGAGTGATACCAGAGCTCTTCCTGTTCCGAAACAGGGATTTATCCGGTTCCCTAATGTTTCTGTGAACGTGTGCAAGTGAATTATAAATAACCATGTGATTCACACTGTCCACCTTGCCCGAGTGTTGCCAACAGATCTTGTGTGTGTGTGTGTGTGAGAACGCGAGTAAGTGTGCAAGCACGGCCCAGAGTGTGAACGTGTGTGTGAGGGTTTCTCTGTGTCTTACCTGTCCATGTGGTCCCATCATGGGGTTGCTGGTATTGTGTGGGGGAGGCTGTGCGTGTGGTGACTGCTGCGAGCCGGGAGGCCCCTTTAAGAGAGAAGAGGGAGATGAGAGAGGCCTTCCAGTGAGGCCTGCTGCTGCTGAGCCCCTTACACACACACACACACACACACTCTCTTATAAACACTCATTCACTGCAAACTAAATACTGGGGCAAACCCAAAGCAACCGTAGAGAGTTTGATGAAAAATGGTCATTTATGAGAACTATTATTTTAAGAGGAAAGGTTAAAACCTGGAGTTTCCCACAGAGTTTAACTCCAACCCTGATCAAACTCACCCACACAAGGTAAACATGAATCACTTCAAGGTTAGTAGAATGTGACATGCAGGTGAGTTTGATCAGAAGTTAAACTCTGGAGGTCAGTGGACTCGAGTGCCAGAGCTGAGAACCTCTAATATACATTGTGTTCTAAACGAATTTCCCAGAATTAATTGTGTCTCACAAGACCCATTAAACTATTCACTGTACGCAACTACTGTACAGCACAGCCATAACTGTAACCATTAATGAACAACAGTCCATTGAGCTCAAGCCCAAACGGTTCGGTAAGGAACTTGAGAACCTGTTACTAATGACCAGCGCACCGCGAGGAACTCTGTTTTCTTCTCCCTCCCTGACCATCAACAGCCAATCAGAAGCATATGGCATTATGGGTCCCGTGCTCCCATCACGGGCTAAAACATCAGCCAATCACATTCGCTCAGCCGTCTTGCCTCATTGGGGACGTGACAGGAAGGATCTCAAAACAGTGATTTTATAAATCACTTCCGACTCTCTGAAAAGATAATAACCTGCCACTTACCGGCCCGGCTATCAACAGAGAGCCCTTCAATCTCCATTCACCAGCCCTAAAGGGGCAGTTAGCATGAATGACTGAAGGAAGACACCTGCAATGGCTCTTCCTGACCACATGGGGGCAGTGTTAACAAAGCAAACCTGTTCTGGTGAAACATGCTCTTGTATCTAGCAGTAATTCTTTTTCTATGAACATATAACATCTCGGCTGTTCATTATTAGCACACCTACCAATAATATACAGTAATCAATGCACAAGTTGATGTGTCAATTGCTTCAAAAGTGTCCAAGCGTTCAATACTCATGGTTAGGGTACAGCCATGTATGCAAGACAAACACAAAGTCAAAGTTTTGGATTATGTCATACTGAGGAAAATAAGTCAAGCATTTTTCAGTGTTTTAAGATCATGTTTCTTTTTCATTTGTCTACGTTTTGTTTGTCCATGTATGTGGCTGTGACCCACACTTATATTATTACTGCCTCTTGACCTCTGGCCAGCGCTCCGACCTCAGACAAGCCCTCCTGCTGCTTTCAGAGGGGCCGAGGAAACCATCCATCCAGCGCAACCGGAAATCTCTGCGCTGATGACTAGAGCTGCAGCACAGACCACAGCCACAAAACAACCGATCTGCTCAGGGCAAAAACTGACCCACCCACATCATCAAACCAGAAAAAAAACACAGCTGCTGTGACATGCCTGAGACAGAACGAAAACATTCAGCCCGGGTGAGAGCTGCAGCTTATCAGCATTGAGCTCTGAATCTCTTTGCAGGCAGCGCTGGTTTGAATCTTGCTTGTAACGTCCCCTGATATGGTTTCTTACTTTTCCTCTGCCTAGTTTTTCTGTTCTTGTACTGTCTGGATAATTAGGAGGAAAAAACACAGGATAAAATTACATAAGATTGTACTTTAACAGAGTGTGAATATGTTCCAAATTCCGGTTTAGTTGACATGGAATTCCAACTTCTGATTTAGTTGACATGGAATTCCAATTATCTGCGACAGTAATGTGTTTAACGATACAATCCGCCTGGTTTTAAAACCTCTTATGAATTTTGTGCGCTGATAAAAACACGTATGACCCGGGTGGGGTGTGTCTGAGCTAGTATGGGGGCTACTTTGCTTCCGATTTAACCGTGACCTGTCGCTGACCTCCTCATGAGAACGCAGCACTGTGGGGTTTGGAACGAGAACTGCTCCACTCGCTGTCCTAGAAACCATGTGCTGATACAACCGGCATACATGTGTGTGTGTGTGTGTGTGTTTTCCCTGGCTGCCTGCCTCTCGGGTCTGAGGGATGGATTAGAGGGGTCCAGGGATGCTCAAGGCCTCTTTAACTCACAGCAGCACTGGGGTCACGACTGTTCATTACACCTCATCACACACAGCATCAGTCGAGATCGCCCCACTGCTCTCTCTCTTGCTCCGTCTCAACCTTTTCCCTGCCAGAGAATCTCTTCGGCTTCCTGCTTTTCCTCATTTTTCACCCTCCACTGCCTCTATCCGCCCTCTTCCACTTCACCTGGCTTCCACAGTAAACACTACGACTGTACAATTTATCTGTGACTATACTAAATTTAAACATGGTAAGATGCGTTAAACAGTACTGAGAGTCCTTCACTCTTAACAGCGGCTGAAATATAATGTAAACATAAACAGTCTCATTGTTTAAATTGGGAATCAGAAGCAAATCTTACAATGAAATACTGATTCACAGCATTAGAGTGCGACTACAATTAGTTTAATTCTTTGCTTAACACTTCTATTTATTTTGGTATCAGACCAAATCTTTATATAGTGCATACCAATGTGAGCAGAAGAGTAAATGGAAATCCACACTGACTCCTGTTTCACACTGGATTCAATGCACACCCACTGCGCATTCACACTGGCAGTGTTTCTAAACTAAACTGCAGCTGATTGTGTACAGCAAACACAACAATTAAGTATTCAGCTTTTTTATAATTTTAAATAAATATGGTGCTAAAGTTACAAAAATTGCCTCTTCAAGAAGCTTTTTTACAACTGATCTAGTTTAAAAAAAAAAACGTTGATTTGTTACGATTTGGATTCACGTTTACGATCCCCCCACACAAACACACACACCATATAATGTGTAGTTTATCCAATAAAACATTGAATTCAGATTGAGTCACTTCTGCTTCAGTTCTGCTCCTGTTACCCATATCTGTGCAGTGTGAACGCTCGAACCTGTTAACATAGGTGCTGAAAAAACATATGCTCTGCTTTGGGCCCAGTGTGAAAGGGGTGTGAGAAATGAATTTAAGAAACACACACACAAACACCAGAACACCTCACACCTCTCTCTGAGCACTGGTCTGATATAAATAGCACTGCTCTGCTTTTCCAAAAATCTGCTCCACACTTCCTCATACCCTCCTCCTCCTCTCCCAGAGCTTCCCGTGTGTGACTCCCCTCCCGTACAGTAGATTCCAGACAGCTTTAGTAGAAATCAACTCCTCTCTTATCGCTAACACTGCCAAATGCCAGACCTGTCCATCACTGAGCAAACGCTCCACCACCCCAACTGCATCATGGGAAGGGCCGCGGATAATGCAAAATATCTTCTGTTGTGCTCTTCAGAAGCAAATGATGGAAACAAATGATGGATTTTTTTGGGTGAAAAATACCTTTAACCCAAATTAACTTCTGTAATTTTACACGTAACTTATTTGTGCTACTTATATAAATGTGAGAGTTCATCACACACACGCGCGCGCGCGCGCGCACACACACACACACAGTATCCATCTTCTGTCTTATGTCTCAAGTTATATCTAGGGTTCCTGCAGAAATGGGTTCATTCAAAAATCTAGAGGGTGTTTTTATAGGCTGTCCATTCAAAATGGAGTAAAAACTGTATCTGCCCACGAAAGCACATCACATATGGTTAAAACCTCCAGGAACTCTTAAACACAACAGCCTGCAGCGCAGAATGAATAAAGCTGCAAGCAGGCGAGAACGAGTAGGGAAAAAACACAATGAAACATGTTAAAGAGACACAACACCTTCAAAAGCAGACTGAGATCTCAATGTACTGCAAGTTTATGGAGAATGAATACCACACTCACTCACTCACTCACTCACTCACCCTCTCTCTCTCACTCACTCACTCACTCACACTCTCTCACACTCACTCTCTCACTCACTCACTCACTCACTCACTCACTCACAGCTAAAAATGTTTTGTAACAATGAATTATGCGGCAGCAGGACTGCCCAGCAACTTTCTCTATTTCCCATTGATTCTTTATTAGGCCTGTCAATTTAACACGCTAATTTACTGCGACCATGTACTGAAGAAATGCTTTAAAAATGGCAGCAATTAATTGTGCCCCCCGATCTACACGCAATTATGAGAGCAGACGGACGAAATGATTAAATGACCGGTAACAAGTGGCCTTCTTGCGTCCAAAAAAACTGCGACATGGCATGCGACAGAAAGCAGTGTGCAGTGATATCATAATAAATAACACAACATGTTTAACATAATAAACGTTATTTCTTTTAATTAACTTGCTATTCTCAGCAAAGGCGGATCTTTACGCTTAATGCTGATTAATTTAATAAAGTAAATTCAGTTTCCCCAAAATAATTCCACTTTTACTCTGAACAAACACTCAACAACTCGAGGCCACAACGATCATAACGTTTGGCCACAGTGATCTGATGCACTTGACACAAGAGTGCAGTTCAGAAAGATCTCAGTTAGCAGAGCTTTGAGAGACCCACCAGCATCCCACACACACACACACACACTGCATGAATGAATGACTGAACGTAGCGCAGGCGTGAGAGGGTGATGAATGAGACAGGAGGAGGCAGTGAGAATGAAAGCAGCAGCTATTACCTGAAAGAAACCGGGCGGCATGGGTCCACCGGGCATGCCGTCGTTGGGGGGCATGTTGCCCATTACAGGGCTGGGGGCAGCTGCGGCACTCTGGGAATCAAGAGAGAGAGAGTTCCAGAGTTATTACACAGACAATATTTACAATATTTAATAAATACATTTTGCTTTTGCTTTGTTGTTTACAGACTGTTGCCAGTATCTCGAGAGTAACTGAGCAACAACCAAAAACTCAAATGAAACAAATCTGTGACATTCAGTTCACTGGTTTTACTTAATTTCACATAGTATTTAGTCCAAACGTTATCAGAACGTTATACAGAATTACCCTTTTACCACAGTCATGTACTGTGGTATTTACATGGTACTCCAAAGTCCTTCAACTACTGTGGTACCATGTCCAAAAGAACACAGTACCAGGCCAAAAAAACTCCTGAAACAAAGTTATTATCATTGTTATCACTGACAGAATTACCCAGAATGATCTAGAATTGCAGGAGAGACAGTTTTGTTCCAGAAATGACAGTAAACAACAGTCTTTAGGAAACACTTCAACACCATGTTGAGTTGACACAACAGTACAACCATCAAGACAAAGTTTGTGTATTTATAGCCAATTACACCTCAGCCCTTAATCAGGCCAATAATACAGCACCGGTGTCTGCCGTCGTGAAGGTAAGATCGCTCTCAACACAATCAACGTTCAGTCAGTGTTAATGCCAGAGGTTTATTTGCATTAGAAAAAGAACTACACGACTCTTGTGTATCTGTGTACATACTTCCCCTCGTAAAGGGGCATAAAACAAGCAAACAGAACATAAGCAACCTCAAGTGGAACATTCTGAGCTAGTGGGACACTTAGA
>JAZGTK010018257.1:0-11918 GCA_036877625.1 Ambastaia sidthimunki
AACAATACAGGAACCTACACAAAACAGTAACATACAACATATAAACCTCATTAAACCAAAGCATAAAGCTTTGGTTATCATGCCAGTCTGCAACTGAGCTTCTACAATCTTCAATCTCGAAGCCCAAGACAGTACAGACATGTTTACACTCAATCTGAATTTGAACCGGAATCAGTCTGTAAAACCGTTTCCAATGAAATATCTAGACCAAGATATGCAATCTACAAGTGATACACAGCAGGAATGTTTTAACTGGAATCACAGAGGACAGTGTTAGACACTATACAGGCTGTGGTTCACACATTAAAGACGGTGGTGGAGTTATTACATGGAGTTATTATTAGAAACAGAAGATGAGGTAAACATCCTGAGGTCAAATGAAAATCTCATCATTATAACTCCACAGCAGCCCGTCTGACCCCATATTTCTAAAACAGATTCCAACCGAGTTCACGTTCCTGAACTTTGCTCATGGGGTTTTAATTGGTACGTCTGTCATAGGAACCAAAAAACATGTAACCAACAGGGGACAGCAGCCATTTAAATGTGAAGAAGCCACATGAATAAATTACAAAGTCGTCCCCACATTAAAAAGACAAAAACAATGAGATAAACATCTCTAACGAAAAACGAATTCTGAAACAAATTATAAAGGTGTAAAGCTGCTAAACAAGACACAAGCACAATGAAGGAATCTAAGATTTTCCCTGAAGCATTTCTTTTGTATTTTCTTCCTGTAGTTTTTATTTTTCTCGTGTAATTCATCTGTTATATGAAGTGCAGAGGCTGTTCGGCACTGTGCGCTTTTCTTAGCTGTCCAGACGAGTCTGAGTGCCGAGACGCTGGACTCACAGAGTGCAATAACCAGCAGGCCCTAAACGGACGCGTTTATTCACATCTCTAGAGAACAGGAGAGAAACAAGAAGTCAATTCTGCTGTCAATATAAAGCAACGCAATAAATGTTGAAGTTTAAAGTCAGAGGTCTTCACCGGACAGGGCTTCAATAGGCTGGGCTGGATGGATGGAGCTCGGTTTCTCCTCAAACGCCACTCGGGGCCCCTCGGGGCTTCCATCATCCATCAGAGGTTTGCCTTTTGCATGAACGCCCAGATCAATCAGCTCCTCAAAGCTCCAGGGTCCCCCTTTACCGTTCAGCCCTGCTACCAGACTCACCTTAGAGTCCTCGTTCACAAACTCTGAGTCCTCCATCAGGCAGGACTTGGGAGGGGGGCTGGAGGAAATTAAAGCAGCACAAAAAGTTAAAGGGATAGTTCACCCAAAAATATTTTTTTGCATCATTTACTCACCCATGTCATTTTAAACAATATGACTATTTTCATTCTTTTTCAATCAGAAGAGAAGATATTTCGAGAAACATGGTTTTGTTAAGTCAATGGGTACACTGTTGGCTTTTTTGGGTTGTATGTAAGGCAACATGTATTATATTTCCAAGTATTACATCAACATGAATCAAAATTGTGTTCCCCATGCTATGCTACACATTACTAACATTATTACAATCCCAAAATTCAGACAGTGAAACGGCTGATGTCTGTACCTGTCCATTGTGGGATTCTCAGAGCTGTGTCCATTGCTGTTCTCCTTACTGTCCACATCTGTTTGGCCGTTCACACTAGAAATAGGCTGCTCCACAGACTGCTCTGACTGGATCGCCTCAACGTTCTCTGAATGTTAATTTAACACAAGTTATTTAATTCCATATTAAACCAACACAGTCTCTGATCAATCACTTTTAAAGCTTAAAAGCAATATGCGGCCAATTCCAGCCACTGACCCTTATTTTCACAGTTTATTTGGTCCTCAGCATCATCTCCATTATCATCTGGAATGTCTTCATTACCCTGAGTAAACACACACACATGCAGAAAACATCAGCAATTCCAGTGTAGTACAAATGCCTCAGTGCTGTATAATAAGCTGTGTGCTGTATGAACTTGCCTTAAAATCGGTTTGGTCTGTTTTTCTGGTTCTCTTCATAATTTCTTCAATTCTCTGGGGATGGAGTGAGAAAACATTTAGACTTTTTGCAGCACATTTATGTCCCTCTTATAAATAAAGCTGCAATACAATTTTATAAAGTAACTGGTCACGTGACAGCGCCCACCTTCTTTCTCTCCATGCGCTCCTGTTGGTTTTGTTGCATAATTCGCGCTCTCTCCTCTCGTTGCCTCTCTGCCTCCTCCAGGGCCTTTGCTTCAGCCTCCTCGCGCTGCCATTGGACAAGCAACGTGTCAATCACTCAAGTACCCAATCATCAGTGTTTCTGTGGACTGGGAGCTCCAGCTAACCTCTTTCTGTAGCTCTGCTTGCTTTTGCTGCTCCTCCAGCTCTTTTTGCTCTCTCTCCTCCTCTGTTTTACGAGACTGCTCCTCCTCCTCTTTCTTCCTCTCCTCTGCCAGCCTCTTCTCCTCCTCCACACGCCTCAAACGCTCTTCCTCCGCCAGTCGCTTCTCCTCCTCTTTCCTCAGCCTGTGGAGACACGATAACTCAGGGCCTTTGCCACACAGAGTCAACAGCTTTAAAACACTGATGCTTTATCTTTAATAAAAGCGTGACGAATCTGTCACATGCCCTCTGCGTGACCAAGAAACACTAATAGCTTCAAAAATAATGCCTGTGTGTTTGCTTGATGTTTTTTTATGGGCTAAAGAAAATAACATACAAGGTATTTGTTTAGCCCTGGTATATTCTGAAGCAGTTAAACCAGAAAGTTCTTTAAGAATGTAAAATATGTTATTGAATTAAGCAGAATAAATGTACTTCTCCTCTTCTTCTCTCTGTATACGAAGCTGTTCCTCTTTCTCTTTCTGCTCACGCGCCAGACGTCGGTTTTCTGCCAGGATTTTGGAAGCCTCTGCGGCTGAGTTTGTACCTGCCATGGCTTTGGAATCTGAAACCACTTACATTAAGACCATTAACATTTGTTTGTGTAAGAGCCAAATGAAAGTGCAACAAGCACTTAACAGCAACAGCAATATAAGGAACAGAAGAAGCCTAATGATTGAGAAAGGCTTCCAGCAGAGGGCGCTGTGTAGCACTTTGTGCTCTGCGACCTCTGTAATTCTTGGCCTTGCTAGTCTGATATCTGAAAAAAGAGCTTTACACCAACGTCACTGTGATATCTGGATAATGAATTATGATTGGTCTTCTTTTACATCTGTTTGCATACTGAATTGTGATTGGTCTTTTCTATATTGCACTAAACTGTCCATCTATTTTGCATATTACCGTCATTCTCTTCACCCTTACATTTATGTACATTTGAAGTTACAACATTTGAAACTATTTGACCTAAAACGTACATATTCTTTGATCTGCGACCATATGTAATTCAAGAAATATAATCTATTTTAATTTTGGTCAAACTTTGATATTACATTGTTACCGCTGTTATAAATTACTAAATGATAATATTTAATAATATTAAATAATACACACCCTCTTTGGTCTTGGCTGTGGCTGCTGGGCTCGGTGCTGCAGTTTCTGGAGACTGAGGGGTGCCGGGCATCATGGGAGACATTTCTTTTGGTTTGGAGTCCCTCTTGCGGAGGGTGGGGGGGCCGGTGGGGGTGAGAGCAGGTTTCTGGATGGGAGGGGGTTTGGATGTGGCAGAGGGCTGAGGGGACGGAGGCCGCTGTTTCGATCCACTGGGGGAGGGAGGGCGAAATCGTGGACTTTGCCTGCAGGAGGGAAATTCATAAATAAGGAGGTGAAAGAGATGGGCTTTCACACAAGTGTGCTATATACAAAGGGAGATGTAATTCGAGCAGCAGATTGTTAAGGTTTCAAATCCAGCCACCAGTTCAGAGCGAAACCACTGCAGGGTAAAACTGAGCGTCTTACTTGGTTGCTCCAGGTGAGGGCGCTCTTGGGACGGGGTTAGCAGGTGGGGCAGGAGAGGGGGATCGATGACCACTGGAAGGTGAGGCAGGGCGTTGTCCTACCGGTGAGGTGAAACGTTTCTGCTTCTCATTTTTCTGCTTACGAGAAAGGAATAAAAGAAAGGTAAGAAAACAGAATAACTGACTCGAACCTCATCCAAATTATGAGCTAAAACCCACATGGAATCTGCACCCTAAAAACTCCTTGCAAATTTCCTATAATATGGAAAGTTGGAATTTAAAATACACGACATTCCCTTGTTTCATTATTTAAATAATTATTCTGATTATGCTTTTAGCTACAGATAAATGTACAGCAGTCTCATGTCTGCTTAACATAGTTTATCATATTTAAATTCATTTCACAAAATCTTGCAGATTTTACTTTAAAATAAGCCCGGAAAACTTGAATAATTTCGTTTAGGCCTGGAAGCAATAAATACAAAGAACAAAAGCTGTAGATATGACAGGTGCATACTATGTAGTGAACACTATTTAGCTCAAAGGAGGGCACCGTATCTATATCGGTATCACTACTGTCATCAATCAGGACGTGACCGTTGTAAACCTCAATCTATTTTTAATCTTCTGTCCACATGCTCAGAGTGTCAATGGGACAAATAAAGTAAACTCAGGACAAACTTGTTAAAGTATGTCCATCCTATTTTTAGCTGGGACTCAACATCATCTCTTCAGCTATCATTCAGACCAGAGTGCTGTAGGGCCCAGACCACTGAAGAAGGAACAGCACAAGACAATCAGACGGAAATGTGTCCGACTGAATTTACATTCGTCCGGGGACAGCGAGTTTTAAATTTTATCTGGGACACACTCACGCTCAGCCAGCGTTCTTTATATGTAAAGCAGTATTACAAATGAACAGCATGTCCAACTAAACCACTGAAGTGGACGGTTCTAAACCTCCATGTCACATGTAGTTTACATCATATTATTCTAATGTTAAAACTTTAAAACTTGTGCTGCAGGAGAGCTTAACCTTTCCTGAGTGATTCAGAGTCGGTTGTCATGGCAATGCTAGTATGACAGTTTGTCTCACTGCTCTACAACAAAGTTCAAGAATCGAAGGTAGATGAGGCAGATTTTGGGGGCTAGCAATAACAAGCTAGCTTTAAAAGCATGAGATCCCGCCCTCTTATCAGAGCAATCTCCAAAGCCACGCCTCCTCCAATAACACACGCAGATAAGCAAATACATAGTCAGACAGGCAAGGATGACATCATATCATTAAATTCGAACCAAATGCAATAATTGGACAAACATTTTGTGGTGCTGCGCCTTCCACAGAAGATTTATAAATGTGTAAATAAATTCAGACATTTATTTTTACTTGTGATTGCTATCAGGATGTGAAGAGACTTTCAGCCTGCATAACAAATGTTTCTGGAAATGATCACCTATCCTGCCTTTAACAGAGACCTCTGAGAGCCAGGAGGGATTGTGGGAAAATTTAGTTTATTTTCTCAGAGAGAAGAACTGGGCTGCATTTAGGTACTGCTAAAATAATGCAATCTTGAAAAGGATTGTCCAAGCATATGTATTTGTTTGTGTACCTGTGCAGTGTATGTGTAAAGTTTAAAAAAAGGTTATTATCCCTTCATTTATCAAGCATGAAGGGTTTAGTTCTTTAAAAAGTGATTTATTTAGGCGGTATCTCTGCTGAAGCAGCCTTAAGCTGGAATCAGATAGTGTCATTCAGAACGGACAGCTCGCTGGTTACCGTCAGGGAAAAGTCCAAGCTGTTTTGCAAAGCAAACCATATTGGGCGATCACATAACTGATGTTTGAATGAGTATGTATTGTTTCCACTAGAGAAGACAGATAACACCTTGGTAACTTATCTTAGTTACGAGATCATTATGAACACTCTGCACATCAAATTATACACACTTCACTGGACACACACATATCACTGTATAGATCCTTAATGTAATCAATCTGTTCACGGTGGACTTAAAGGGAGGGCGATTTTTTCCAGAAACATTTATTTTAGTGAAAGTTAAACGTTTCTTTACATCCTGATAGCAAACACTATGTGGTATAAATATATTTATGCATTTATATTTCTTCTGTGCAAGGTTAAGCACTACTTAATGTTCATCCAATCATTGCATTTCGGTCCGATCGCTCTGAACGGAGGCCGTTACCTTATGCTTTCGAAGCTATTGCTACTATTGCTAGCGTCTCTGAAATTGCTCTGATGAAACGTGTCCATCAGAGATAAAAAACCAAATCTGCTCACCTGTGTCATATTGGCGATCCCGTCTGCAGACGCAGATGTAGACGGGCCTTTCTTTCGGTCACTGCTGCGACTGCGCAAGGGTCCACGGACCGGCGGGTGCAGCGGGCTGGCAGATGCTGAACGAGGACACAGTTGAGACTCTGGTAAAGGACACAGTCAGCGGTGCACAGCCAGGGAATAGCAGGGAAGGGTCGTCACAAAGCAGCCGAGTGGGTGAGCAAAGCAAGGGCAGAAGAAGAGACAGAAAACCAGAGAGGAAGAGAGACGAAAATGGGGATGATAAAAGCACAAAAAAAAATTGGCGTGTGTTAGATCGGTCTGGATTGCCTCTGGAGGACTGGGTTTGATGGGTGGGTGGGGGTGAGACAGAAAGCGAGACATGGCGGGGACAGACAGCTTACTGGGTGGACAACACAGTGTTCACCAAAACAGTTTCACCAAAGCAAACCTTCGGCTACACCAAGCAAGCACCTTAGCCTGCAGTTTATGTTAGCTCAACAAAACAAACAGAACAGTCACACTCATATTTCTCCCCTTACATCCACAGAGCATCACAAACACTTCCAGAAACAGAGCTGTTAAAATGGGCTATTGACTGATGTTGAGAGATGTCAGTACAGTAGGTACTGATGGAGGTGAAATGAGGTGAACGAGGAAGGCTGGCCTAAAGAATGAGTCAATGGAATGACAATGGAATTTCTGTGCTAATCCTTCCCCACTATAATTAACTCTGACTGTTATCATCATGGAAAGCTTATAAATGTAATTGATCCATAAGCTGCTGAGTCGTCCATCTCTCAATTTTAAGGGTCCAGTTGCAATCGGATTCAGTAATGCAGATAATACTGCACCTGTGTGATAGTATTAAACCTGCCAATCAACCCACAGGCATGAACTTGGGCTTTTACTGGTTATTAAAGATGGAACTTGAAGATGTTTTGGGTGACGCTGCTGGTCTGATTTGGTCTGCAGGGCCCTGAGCTGCTCTGTGTGGATCAGCTGGGGATTGAAGTACCAGCAGGACGCAGATTCATTCCACTCGTCCCCTCTCACGCACAGAATGGTTCAGCTAATCAGCTTATAAAAGATCCCTCAGCAGATGCCGCAGGAACACCTCGCACATGTTTGTGTGTGCATGTGTGTATGAGCGGAGAAAAATCCCGTCACGCACCAAAATAATAACGCTGCGGTAAAAAACAAGTTAAAATATTTTTAAGCTAGTAAAACTGCAATCTGTAGCTTTTTTGGATTAAAAAAAGAATGAAAAACTATTTGAGCAAGAACATTAAAAAAATCTGTGTTCAAAGCGGTCTGCTTACCGTACCCTGGTTCACAGCATAATGAGTTTATAATAATCAATTATAATTTAAGCTCTCTGGAAATTATCCGGAAATGCCAGTTTAGCTTAGGTAATTAAAAGTACGTAAAGTAACCTGCAATGTTATGCTTCACACAGAGATGGCGGTAGAGAGGCAAGTTACGAATTGCAGTTGAAACTATGTTAGGAATATTTGCGGTACATTTATTCAACCTACATTTATATTATAATTACATAAGACCATATGCAATCATGCAATTGTGCTTGTTTTTTTTACTTATTGCACGTTTTAAATCCGAAAAATTTTTGGGGATGAAACATTGGTGCACCCCTAGAAAGACTGTTCCCTAAATGTGTAAAATTTGATGCATGTGTGTGTGTGTGACATGCCCAGCACAACACGCCAACCTCGCACCCCCGCAGACAGCCTTATATCTACACAAGTGGAGGGTTTCGCCACGAGCTGGGCCTTTATTTTCTCTAGGGTTACCTTGAGTGTCGACTCCTTCGGCGGACAAGGCCGCAGCACTCTTGCTCCTAGCTAGCGAGGCCTGGGTGGGTGTGAGCAGGCGACTGAGGACACCGCTGTCCACGGGAGCGGCCAATGAGCGGCGAGCTACAGATATAGTGCCCGTACAGACACGAGAAACAGAGCAGACAAAAGGGAAAAGAGACCGAGGTTGAGAAAAAAAACACAAAGAAGGAAGAGGAGGGAAATGACACCAATGTGATTTAAAATGCAAGAATCAACACAAAACACACGAGAAAAGGGATTGTATTTCAAATGTAAACAGTGGACGGCTGATGTAATAAGGGTGAGACTCTCAATGCTGGAGAGACAAAAAGAACATTAGTGAGATAAGGAGGAGGTGATCTGAGTACCTAGAGGAGCTTTTTGAGATACACCAGACCAGGGTCAAACGTTTGCACTTAGGTGTTTTAAAAATGTAGAATTAGAATTCATATTAAACAAAGGCACAAACTACATCTCTATAAACCATTTGACCCCAGTCTGGTCTCTGCTTCAGTTTTACAGAATACAGTTGGAAAACAAAACGTTTGGGGAAACAGAATGAAGATTGATACAGTTTGCATACTGCATAACTGTGGTAGAACATGCTTAGGTCCTAAAACAGGAATTAAATGCTCTTGATGTAAAGTTTGTAACCATAGTTACAAACCCACACGGGAAAAACAGAAGAAAATGGAGTGAAAACTGAACGTCTCTTCTGAATCATCTGTTTGTTGCCATTCCCTCCTGGCACTGTATGGATGCACTTCACATTTGCTGACTTGTGGTGAAGTGGGATGAGGCTGTTATTAAGAGTGATCAGTCAGTTGAATGAGAAAGTGCTCTCAGCAGTGTGACCAGAGAAATCATGGTGTCTATCTAAACCAAAGTGTTCTCTAAATCCGTCAGCAGTTCAGGAGGTCCTTAAAATAGATTTTCAATGGTTACTACAGTTGAGTTGTCCTGCATACATATGGGAAGTGGGAATAAATATGGCACAAGAAAGCTCAGATCATGAGGTGGTACCGATTATTTCAGGCTCCTGTTAAACCAGTCAACATAGTGTGTCACACGCGCGCACGCGCACACACACACGCACACACGCACACACACACACGTCCCCAGAGGCCAAACTCCACTGCTAATGTCATATGGTAGAGAAACCAACACAGTGTTCACCCAAACAATAAACACACTGTATTAACATAAAGATCTCATTCCTGGTGAGCTGCTCAGTTCAAGTAAACACCCTGATACAACAAAAAAACAACATGGAAAGAGGTATTAGAAGTTCGAGCAGCAGCCATCAAAAGATTAGTGAAGACGTTCTTTTCAATACAGCATCAACATTACATTAATGCACGATCATCCAATGCAGTGAGTAACATGACAGGGCAGGCAAAGAACACAGAAAGACCCTGGATATTTCTAATCACAGGTTACAAACCGACCAATCAAATTCAACATCAAGTTCTGCTGGAAGAGTTTGGTTAATAATGGAACAAACACGAGCAGGGCAGGCCGTAGAAGCACACGCAACTTGCGCTTATTAGTAAACGGTGCACAGACACATAAAATAATGCGGGCGGGACTTATGAACCTGATTCGTCGGCTGTGGATTTCTCTGGTTTGGCGGTAGGTTGTGTCTTAGCCCCTACTCGAGAGAGGGACGAGCTTCGCTTCTTCAAGATTGGGCCTACAGGCAAAGTGGACAGGGCAGCGTTAAAAATAAATATAACACCAAGCAGGGACGCATTTGCAACCGCGCATTTGTCTAACCCTATTAGCCTGTATAGTAGTGTGGAAGACTGCATGGGTATTTTGAGAACAATGCAGCTAGTCACTGCGTTACAGTTTCCTGTATACAATAGAAACACATAAGGCCTGTATAAGCTCTGTCTAACCCTATTTAATGTGTATTTGCATCCATAAGGGATATATAAATATATATAAGTAACACGTATAAGGGACTCATCTCTATAGATGTGATATATAAGACGCAGTGAGTGTGTAGGTGAATATGTTAAGAGGAACTGCAATGGTGGAGGTCTGGGAGTTCGGCACCTGTCTTTTCCAACTGAGGCAGCTTTTGTGCTTCTTTAGATGCCTGAGGGGCATTGCTAGGCAACCGATTCAAAGAGGAACTTCTTTGCTTTGCACCTGAGGGACAAAAAAAATCTCAGCACCTGAATGAAGAACATGGGTTTTACTCCAGAGGGTGTAAAGAATAAACCATCCACACATAAATGATTTGAAGTCTTTAACTTTTGTGTCAACACACACACACAGAACGAGCACTCAGTACTGCAGAGAGGGAAGGAGACGTTATTCCAACAAAAACAGCGTTTGGTGTGAAACTGACTGAGTCACGGCCGGCCGCTCCTGTAAAAGGAAAAGGAAACTGTGGGGGGAAAAACAGCACGTCTGCAAAAACCAGAGATGGCACAAACACGTCCCGTTCAAACCAACACAATGCTGAATTTGCATTTGAATAACATGAGAAAAAGTGATTTTCAGGGAGAGACACCTGTGTGAGGCATGACTTCTCATTAACAGCATTACAAAGTGTGTGAATGTGTGTTTTATGCACATGCAGGTCTGTATAACACTGACTGCTAGACCGTGATTCTCATTGATTGTCATAGATGCGGGGTAAAGGAAAGGCAGGAGAGGGCTGGGTGGCACTTACTTTTATCGGGAGAGTTAAGGAGGGTGGCAGAGGACGAGGAGAGACGTTTGTTGATGATGGAGTCGGTCAGTTTCAGGTTCGTAGTGGAGGAGGAACGCTTGTCTACAGGGGAGGGCAAATACACAGACAGACACAGGGAGTGGAATTAGTGTTATTAGTGTTTATGGACCAGACGGGGGGTTTATAGGTGCTAAGCTGTGGTTAATTCTAATACAGGCTGGTTTGTCCACATTTTAGGGACAGATTAGCACCTAAGTGTAATAAGGAAAAAAAATCTGAATATGTTTAAGAGCAAAACATTAAGTTATTATAAGGCTAAAGAACATGATTGTCTGACGTGTCTGTAAAGAAAACTTTTAGAATATCCAAAACAATTCTAAATATCTTAGCTATGTTGAAAAAACAATTCTGGTTATCCAAGTAAACATGCAACCCTCTGATTAAATGTTGCAGAAGCAATGTTAATAACATGTTACATAATAAAAAACCATAAAAGTGACAAGCCATCTCTACTGTGTAACCGATTATTTTAACTAGCAGACAACAGGCAACCCAGTCAAGAAAAACAAGACATTGCACAGTTAGTAAACATTCAAGAAGTGTCAAAACGTTTGGATGAGATTCAAAAGAACAAATGAAACCAAAACAGCTAGTGACAGTCAACCATTAGCCAAATTAACATGCATTCCAGGGTGGGTACTTCAGAGAAAACAGTATTTGTTATACAGTAGTTTCTACGCTGTGGGAATTTCAAGAGTAAGTGGAGAAAAAGTATTCTATTATAGGACACTAAGTCAATAAGAAACCGGACCGGAATAAAAAAGACCGGAAAGACCCAGAAGGTTTGTGGCAAACAGCACCAGTTAGATTAGTGCATGTATGGCTGTAGAGGAGAGTGCACAGTTTGTGTCAAGTCACGCGGTGGGCAGGCAAACACTATAAACCACCTTGTGGCGTCTGACTCCTGGGCGGCTTGGAGGCCGGAGAGGCAGGTGAGATTACTATTGCAACCGGGGAAGAGGCGGAGCCACTGTCATTCTGTCCTGTGGGAGGGGCAGGGACAAACATGTCGCTACTGGAAACAGACTCTCTTTTTCCATGGAGTGAGAGAACATAAACTACTGGGTGATGTTGTGTACAACCAGAGCATACAAAACAACAGTCCAATGTGACTTAATACCACCACATCATATCTATAGGGTTAAGAAGATGTATATTCATTTTTTTTTAAGTTATA
>JAZGTK010018258.1:0-11917 GCA_036877625.1 Ambastaia sidthimunki
ATTCACAAATCAATTTCTTCTAAACAAAAAACTTATTTTGATCCTGAAGTTCTGAACTGTTTCAGAAGATGCACAATAGCGCCCCCTACCATATAACAGTAAAAACCAGAATTGCCTGAAAGTGTACTTACTGTACTTATCTCGTAACTCGTCAATGGCAGGGAAAGAGTTACATTTTTATTTTCTCAACCTTGTTCTTCTAGGTTGAACAACTCACCAACGAGCTCCAGGCTGAACGCTCCACATCCCAGAAGAATGAGAGTGCCAGACAGCTGATGGAGAGACAGAACAAAGAGCTGAAAGCTAAACTTCAGGAGATGGAGAACCAAGTCAAATCCAAATTCAAGTCGTCCATCACGGCTCTTGAGGCCAAAGTGGCCCAACTGGAGGAACAACTTGACCAGGAGAGCAGGCAAGTCGTTTATTAGAGTTTAGTATTAAAGAAATATAATTACCACATTCCAAAACTCAGGACATATGTTATTTAATGCAAAAAGCCGAATTAATACTTTAAGATCAAACTGTAGTCCTTAACAAGTTCTCTAGGCTTACAATCTGTACCATTCATATAAATTTGAATATACTGTAACATACTATAGCAAAATCTCATGGGCATATTACAGTATGCATCAGCTATCTATAGGCATTCTGTCATGTTTGATACAGTTTGGTTTTTATACATTTTTCTTTCTAATGCAGAGAAAAGCAGAACACAGCCAAAGCACTCCGTCAGAAGGACAAGAAACTAAAAGATCTGATGACCCAAGTGGAGGATGAACGAAAACAAGCAGAACAATACAAAGACCAGGTCAGTCAAACTGCTGTCAGGGTCTTTCTCAATATTTTACTGTCTGAGGGGAACCAGAGTGAGCGGGAATGTTTTTCTTCTGATCTCAGGCGGATAAGGCCAACACTCGTGTCAAGCAGCTGAAGAGGCAGTTGGAGGAGAGCGAGGAAGAGTCGCAGCGAATCACTGCCGCCCGCAGAAAGCTTCAGCGAGAGCTGGACGAGGCCACGGAGACCAATGATGCCATGAGCCGTGAGGTCACTTCCCTCAAGAGCAAACTCAGGTACTCCCAAAACATGTCATCTAGCGTCAAAGTGATTCAGTGCCCAGAAGGTGGTCCAGGTCATTATCTGGTCCAGGTGTGTTTGATTAGTTGGAGCTAAACTCTGCAGGACTGTGGCCTTCAAGAAGTAAAACTGGACAGCTCTGCTCTCATAGCTTCAGTCACATTTTTAAAGTTTTCATGTTAAGATTTGTTTTACTGTTTCAGGCGAGGCAATGAACCATCATCCTTCAGCAGCACAACGAGACGCACAGGAGGCGGAGGCCGGCGGGGAATGATTGACAGCTCTGATGCCGCAGAGGATGACGCAGACCTACAGAGCGACTACAACGGAACTAAAGCCAGTGAATAGATGCTTTTCGTCACGTCCAAACATGTTATTATCTTTACAAAGTCTTATTAAGGAACCGCACATTTTTACAAAGGTTTTTTTTAGCTTTTTTTTTATGTTATTTTTTGTTGACTACAACCATCACTGCTGTTCAACCATTTTTGTTTGTCTTTTTCTTTTCTCATTCAACACAGTCCTTACTTTAACATGGACCTGAATGTCACCATAAAGCTGATACTTAGTCAAAACAACAAATTATTCCCTTTCTTAGTTAACGGAAGTTCTCAGTGAATTGTGAAATGATCAGTCAAGTTTCAGATGTTAATCAGAGTGATAACTAAAGCAGGTTAGATCTACGTTTATATACCCCAAAACAGATCTCAGATAATAAATGTTTCCCATGTAGACATGAGACACCAGGTTTATCTTTTTTTTGTAGATGTTGTGGTTTGCCAGTGCAGGCTCAAGGGTCCGGATTTAAACAGTGTGAATCTGTGCCAAAAAAACTTAATTCTTTAATAATTATATATTCGTTGCAGAGCTATTGTTTGGATAACCTTGAAAAATAAGCATTCTTTTTCTCCTTAAATGTTTGCTATGTGTATTATAATATAAAAAACTCTTCTAACAGACAAATATAATAGTTTTGATTCTCCTACAAAAAAAATTTCTTTAAAAAAGATGGTAAAATTAGATTTCCTGTCAGATTGTCTATTGACAGCCATTGCCTGTGAAAAAACATTGAATTGTACAAATAATTGATTTGTGAAAGCACATGCGCATGAAATAAAATCAGAACTTTTCAAGTTTAATCATCATTTTTGTAAAATTACAGATCCATATTTTTATTTGATGGTAAACATTTGAAGTGTTCAATTTGAACTTTCACATGTTTATAGTGTGATTAATGAAACAGGAGAATCTAATAATATATAACATAATAATATTGTCAAACCAAATTTTGGGATTATATAAATGTTACACAATAACAATAAACGACAGAAAGAAGAGGAAAAAATAACATTAAGAGGGGAATTAAAAAACAATTAAAACTTGATCAATTAAAAACATTTAATACATTTTTAAGAGTTACAGATCACTAAAATATGAAAAAGAATTGCAAACAGAGAAGGTTTTCACAGCCTTTTGTTCTTAGAAGATGCAATTAATATTAAGTTTTGTTTAATTCTCCTATACAGTTTAAAAGTTTGAATATTTGGACTTGTGTATATGAATTTTAGCAAATAATGGGATTAAGTTAATTACAAAAAATTGTCTCATTTTTTATTGATTATAACCATCAAAACCTAGTGCTATTTCTTTCCAGTACAGTGTACATTTATTATAGATTACAATTTTGTAAATCTCAAGATATCTTGCCAAAATATTTTAGTATATTGACAAAACCAATAAAGATTCACCACAAAAAGAACAACTGTATTTTCTGTCTAGTTAATGAAATGAATGGCAACAAAATGGCACTCAGGAGGTCATGTGATTACAATGCAGCAAGATTATTGGCTACTGTTTTCACAGACTACTTTATAAAAGGTGGTAGGTGGTGATTAAATAACAGATGTGTTTTTTGTTTTGATTGTTCTTGCTCCTCTTGGCCACGAGAGGGAAGAATTTAAACATCTCAGTTTCAGTAGCTGAAAATGCTTCATCATGTTGCTTGCTCATCATTCTTTAGATAACTGTATGCACAGCTTATATGTTTTCAGCTGTTTTGCCATGGCATTATAAACCATTTCCTATATCTAGCTGATGACCTCTACTTTTCTTCATTTCCAGTAAAACTCTTTACACAGCAAACAGTCGTTCACTGCCATCCAAAAATCAATATTTGTAGTTAAATTCAGGTTATGGGGAAGAACTTTACTCACTTTGACGTCAAGATAGACATTAACACGCATACAGCCTCAATACAAACAAGAACACATTTGTCCAGCCTGTGTAGTACACCACCTGACCTCGTAGGTTTGTACAGCAAAACTACATTGCAGAATTTGGAGTGTCAGCAGATCACAAATAAAATCCGGCACCTACTGTAAATGTACATTTAGAGCAGTGACATTTAATACTGAACATGATATCACGAGGACTGTGGATTATTACCGTGTTTGAGATATGCTTAGACATTCAGAGCACAGGTAAGTAGGCAAGCTTTTTAATTTAGTTCAGACTCCTATTTTATATATTTGCTGTCATATTGCATGTTAAAGAGAAAAAAAGGAATACTCAAAGATTAATATTTTGCCACCATTCACTTGCCTTCAAATTGTTCCAAACTTGTCAGACTTTCCTGTATAGAAAAAAGTTACACAGAATATTAGGGATTGACAGCCTCTGTCACTATTTACAATGAAAGTAATTGATGCTTCTCTCTCCTGATTTTCTAAAAGTCTTTTCAACAAGATGAGGATGAATAAATGCTAGAATTTTTTATTTGAATAATTGTATCTTTCAGTTACAGCAGTTGATCTGAGGACTATGGAACACTTTGTAACTGCTGTTCAGCACCTAGAAGATTTAAATCCAAGACTAACTCCTTTGACTTTAGTGACAAGTTTACTCACTATAGGCCAACGTGACAATACCACTTGCAGTTTCTTGGGATCTGACAATATCCCTGATATTAACTTTACAGAATCCAGCAAAAGTTTTACTACAGCAAAGTTAAATGTCAACAGAGAGCTTTGTAAGTTTCTCAACAAAGTCATTGATCATTTCATAACAGATGGTCGTGAGGAGAGGGGGGTTGTTCTGACCCCTGATGGCACAACTGTTGCCCTTGCCCCCCTTCTTCTAGGTATTGAAATTGGCCTACAAGATACAGACAGTGCTCAGCCTCTTGGCTTTTCCTTACTCCCATTGGCCAAGAACTTAGGCTTATCGTTCCTCAAGTTTCGAAAGTCAACATCATCGGAGAAGATTGGCCCGAATGGTTGCTGGGACAACATATCTTCTCCCATGGTTTTCACTCTTTCAGGAGTGCCATCTCTGGTCACTGATGCTGTGGTCCATGGTGGAATGGATGGTGCTATACTTGGGAAGCATCTTTCTGTTCTTAACGGGTCAGAGATAAAGTTAAGTGAACTTCTGAGGAGGTACTACTCAGACGACATGAAAGAGTTGGATCACATCCCTGACACTCATCTGAGAGGCCGCTATCGGAGACAGAATTTTCAAAACATTACAAATCCATTGTTGCTTCAAAAGAAGGTAGCAGATACTTTACAAACTCATCGACAACAAGAAGACGTTGAGGTGGACAGGCTTCTAGAAGAGGGAATGAGAGAATTTGTGCTGCGTTACATGGGTGAGTCAAAAAACGTGCTCATCTCATGGTGTTAAACAGACCTTTTATCCATACAATGATAGAGGAGTGTTCTTGTGTATCTCAGTTTGTTGACCATTAGCTATTAGCAATTAGGTTTGAGTCACTGTGAACACACAAACTATTAAAATGTATATCTTGAATCCAGGTAAGTTGCTTCAGAAAACGCAATGTCTGCCAAATGCATAAATGTGAATGTATCCCATTCCAGACTGTCCTACCATCATTCCACGATGTGTATGGGGAGCAGCACCACCCAGCGTTCCTCTTGTTTCTCTGTCTCCACCCCTGTCATTCCTGTATATTCACCACACAGCGATTCCCAACAAACCGTGTGTAAACCTCCAGATGTGTTCCAAAAACATGAAGTCAATGCAAGAATTTCACCAGAAAGGTCGAGGTTGGCATGACATCGGCTACAGGTGGGACCATCAGCTACTGTGTAATTTTCAGATCTGTGTTCCCACAAATGTAATACATGCATATGATATGTGATATATACTGTAAAATGTTTAAAAGCCTTGTTGCAAAGACCAGCATTGCAGGTCACCAGCAAATGTTATGTTTTGAATGCTGGTCCCGGCATGACTAGCAGTAACTAGCAAGACCACCTTAGTCAACCAGCACCATATATTTTTCGGAATGAATATACGAGATATTGATTGTTGTCATAAAGTAATTTGTGAGTCTTATGTGTATCTGGCCATCTCAAGTTTCGTGGTTGGGTCTGATGGCTACATCTACGAAGGTCGAGGCTGGATGTCACAAGGAGCTCATACTAGAGGACGTAATCATGTTGGGTATGGTGTTGCTTTCATCGGCAACTACACCTCGCATTTACCCTCCCATCATGACATGGAGCTGGTGCGCCATCATCTGGTTAAATGTGGAGTAAGAAATGGATTTCTGCAGGAGAATTTCACTATGCTGGGACACAGACAAGTGGTGGATACAACAATGTGCCCAGGGGAATCTCTGTACTCTGAGATAACAACCTGGGAACACTACAAAGTAGGGATGAATGAATACATTTACATGTAGTTTACTGCTGGTCCCTGTCATGCTAATATATCATTATGTGTTTGTACTGTGTTTTACATAGGATATGGATCCTTTAAAGTATCAATGAGGACATCTTCCAGCCACTCATGAATCAGTATGAAAAATATATATATAATTTCAAATATAATAATGAAAAGATGGCACTGCAGTTAGGTAATCTGAATTGATCAGGATATCTTCAGTATGTACATTGATTAAATGAATGGGAGTGTGTTGTAAAAATGCTGCTGTTTTGAGTAAGTAAACATTGCATGTGCAAAAAATAAAAAGTGTGATATCTGTAATGTGTGTAGACTTTGTGACTGTTTAATTTGAAAGAAAGGTTGACAAGTATACTTAAAACTGTCACCACAACAGGAAGTGGTTTTCATTGCAGGCCTCAGAGTAAGAAAGGAAGTGCTGCTGTTGTGACAGGAAATGTAACTGTCACTGAACAAAATAACAGGTATTTAGCTTAAATTTACAAGCTAATTCATTTTAATCAAAATCTAGTCTAATATTGTTATTATAAACATAAGAACATTTACTAGTCTCCACAATACCATTTCAATTTAAAGTTATATTTGGAGAAAATTTGGAGGAAAAAAATCTAGGTTAAAAAAGATTTAATTGAAATATAACTTCGGTCCTTCTCACATTCATGCCCATAAATAATATGGACTAGATATTATCATAAAAATTTCAGCACTTCACAGACAATATTCACACCTCTCGTCTTTTAACCTGTGTGTATTTCAACCTGATTTCTCCACCCACAAATCGACTGACTTCCTGAAAACGGGACGACAAATACACACTGCAAAAAGCTGCATATAGCTCAGAGCAGAGGACCACAAAACGTTACATTGAGGAGTACCAATTTAAGACAAACATTGTACCTTCTTTTATGTCCACATGCTTTTGGACCACATGCTAGTCAACTGTAGACCACTGCGTTGAGAGTTGCACGTAAAGTGCTGAATTTTAAATTCTGCAGATTCGGGAGAAAAAAACTTTCGATGGACAAGAACTTGGTGAAGAAGCACTTAAGAGGCTAATAGACAAAGTGAGCAGAGGATGAGTTTCAGAGTTTCAAGTAAACACGTGGCAGTAGAATCGTGAAGAAAAACAGAGATAACAAACATTTTTGAAAATCTCTAATATCGGTAAGTACAAAGAAAGCGTTTACTTGCAAACTTAAATACAGACTTTGCTTTTTCATAAAAAAAGCATCTAGAGTTATAAAGCTTGTGTAAAGTTCACAAAAGTGGCTCACTGAAAAGACTATAGGATTAAGATGGGTACAAACAAAGAATCAAGCACTGAGCAGTCAACACCAGAGATTGAGGAGGAGATGGACCAGACCCCTGAGCAGAACAGTCCAGTTGAGCAGGAACCACGGCAATCAGAAGATGGTAAACTACTGAACACCTACAAGTGGCACACTGGAGCCAAGACTGAGACAGTGGGACAGGGTACTATTGAGAGGTTAGAGAAAGGGGCTTCAAACAAATGGAATAAAATGCAAAGTTGGCGCAAAGCCCTAAGTGAAGATGCTGGTGAAAAGACCTCGGCTCGAGGGGCTGAAAGTCCCTCAAAATCTGAGAAACCAACCACTTCACGGAAAAATCCTTTCCGCAGAGCTCTTTCTGAGCCACCAGGGTCTCTTCTGTCTTCAGTCTTGTCCTCCTCCTCAGCATCTGGATCAAATGCACAGGCAACAGGGTCCAGCGTTCAAGACGCAAGCCAGAAGGGTAAAATAAGGAAGTACCTACAAACCGTCTCACAGAAGTTTAAGAGGCCACGTCTACAGAGTGCCTCTATTGTAGAGCAAGGTAAGAGTTAAAACTGCATTAACATCTAAACATTCTAAACTTCTAAATAACTTCATTAAACACAAGCTTCTTTAATGGGCTGAATACAGTTAAAACCATTCAAATGATCTGAAATTTTTTTTGAAGTCCAAGAAGGACCTTTTTTGTTGCACAGTAAAGAACTGTACATGCAGATCACTAACCACTAACTGGCGCTAAAAGTACAACAACAGGATGTGCAAGATAGAGGCAGAGGTTAACAGCAAAATAAAGAGTCCCCAAGACAGGCAAAGACTACAAGAAAACATAGTCGCATACATTGTTCATGAGTTAAAGTCAATTTCCCAAATTAGTTATTTCCTTTGTGCCTCGTGGCTAATTTCTTTATTTTTACAGATTTTTGCAAGATCAATCACTGCTATCATTTTGATAATTTTGTCTAATTATTTATATAATGTTTCTGTTTTAACAATGACATGATTATTTTGTCTGATTTTAAATTTAACATTGCATTTGTTTTACATTGTATGAGAAGAGAAAGAAAAGTGTGAGCCTGAGAATGTGGTCCAGGAGCCTGTTCGGCTCTCCTGGGCCCCCCAACAAGACGTCCCAGTGTGGGACATAAGCAACTGTTGCCTTCAAGATGGACAGATCCTTATTCCTCGTGAGGAGGAGGTAACTGACAAAAGATACATTTAATGCTACAATGGTAACAAATGACACTGTTTATGCTGAGGAACAATTTCTCAGATGTGAAATTAAGCAGATTTAGCTCTGTTCTAGTCGACTTATGATGTCAATAAGTGATTTATTTCTTTATAGCCTATGATGAGGGTACATAACCGGGTCAGCAGTTGTCTGTCCAGCATCAGTCTTCAGAACATCAGTGGAAGCCACACTGGTCAGTATCATTATCAGGCTACTGATAAACTCTACTAATACTCTAACTTACCTTAACCCAGTGTAATATGTACCAGCACGTTTTTTTTTAGTAATGAAAGGCAACATTTAAGCACACTGAAAACAAATGTGCAAAAAGATTTTTACTTTTGCTTGAAAGTCATTGGGGTATTGCAGTACATGGCACTGGAGTTACGGCCTAAACCTTTCTGTATCCTGATTATTTAAAATTTGGAGATGACTCGGACAGATGAGAGGTATCAACTGTCTCTATCTGGCCAATCATTGGCTTTCAGTGACTGAAGTGATGCTACATATTCACAGAGGAAATGGCTGACGTGGTTGTGTGTGCGTGTGCTTGTAAAATTGCTTCCTTTGAGTTAGTGGTGATAGCATCACAACTGGGTGTTCCATAGCAGAGGACAACTGAGGGCGATGGGGTGTGCAGTCTAGTTCACTCCAGCTAAGTATGCAGGACAGTAATATTTAAAAAAGACATTGAAAGGGAATTTATCAGTCTGATCTTCTAAAAAGGTTAAACAGTGATTCTACATCATGGGTTTCAGACGTTGGTTTGTATGTGGGGCAGCATTAGGTAAGCAAAATTATTTTTTTCTTAAACTTTGCCTTCCTAAATGACTGAATCAAATGATTAACTGGAGAGGAGGATGAAATTAGAATAGCTTTTGGAAGCTATTCACTTCAGCCTAACCTGACTCCTTATTTCAGCTTTTTTTGTAATTTCAGCACCTACAGTTCAATTTCAATAATGGTGTAGGTCCAAAAATTGGCACCACATTCTCTGCATGATGTTGTCTGTATGCTGGTCTCCAGCTTTCATCGTTCCAAACAAATCTGTGACATTAAAATAAATTAAGCACATTACTAGATGAGTTTTTTTGTTCTGTTTAACAACTCAACAAGCATAGTTTTAAGTTCAGTTAAAGAGTAAATGGTTGATATGATGAATATGTGGAGGAAGGAAATGACTGTACTTCCTGTCATGGTCTTAGAATCTGCGATTATACTGAGATTAATTATCTCCATCCCGCCTGCCTGAAATAAACAGGAAGATATACATGCACATACACATGCTCATAAAAGCCCACAGTAAATGTTGAAGAAAAGCGCTTTGTACACCTTTATACACCAGAAAGAAACAGCCCTCAACACTGACTGCTTATACTTCAGACATGTTAAAAAAAGTGATCTAATACAGAAATGTTCTCTTTCTCTCCAGAACTAAACCCAGATCCTGTGGTCCCCCAAAGTACCAAAATTAAAGGTCAAGATGGAGGAGTCAAAGTGAGTGTGTCTTAGGGTTCCTTGAACATCTATACTGGAAATGATGGAATCTGGACCTGTTGCTAATGCCAATTTAATGCATACATACATATATGTATATTAATAACAACCAGTTTTTCTTGTAAACCTTATTTCTTTCCTTGTCATTTTCTTTTATTTTGTACTGCTAGGGTTTGATCAAGCGCCGCTTACAGGGGGATGATAAACGAAAAAGCAACACGCAGCTCAATACTGCAGGACTAAGTAGTGTTGGAAGGTGCTGGAGCATATATTCATAACACTAAATTTACTGATCTGAACAAAATTCCATTAGTCTGATCTTTCTTGGAACAAGCATATCTTTTAATCAACTGACATGCTACTCCTTGACATTTCCTGATCTTTCTCCACCAAGGTATGACTCCAGGGAATCTTTATCCATTCCAGTCAGTGCTGCAAAAAGCCTGGATCTGAGTGCAGACCAAACCACTGTCATCAGGCCCGTCCACAGCTCTATTCTCGGGGAGAAGTACTGCTTTCAGGTAAGCTTTGATCTTCCAAATCAAAATGGGTAAAAAAGGAGTTCTACTTTAATTCAATGTGAAACCCAAAGCAACTGCCTCCGTTCTGTGCATCTCCATTTCAAAAAAGGTCATCAACTCGGATAATAACCACTGCTTTGGATGCACTTCAGCTGCAGAACGAGATCGCTGGATTGAAGATCTACGTCGTGCTGCTCATCCAAACAAGGTAACACATATTCTTCAACCCAAAAATCTATGTGTCAATAGTAATTGTGTGTTTGCAAGAAAATAAATCTTTGTCTTTTTTCCCATTCAGGATAACTGTGAGCGCACTGAGAACTCGCTGAGCCTTTGGGTTAACGAAGCAAAAGACGTTCCCCCTAAGAAGCGGTATTACTGTGAGATCCACCTTGACGGTACACTGTATGCTCGCACCAGTAGCCGGGTCGTAGGAAAATCTCCCCAACGCTCCAGCCAAGCGGGTGACGGAGGGTCTGGAGCATCTAGTGCTGGTGCTGTGGGTTGCCAGTTGTTCTGGGGTGAATTTTTTGAGCTTGACAACTTGCCTCCCTTCAGCCAGATTACCCTGCACCTCTTTAAAGACGAGGACCCCAAAAAGAAGCGCCATTCCAGGGATGACTCTATCATGCATCCTCTGGGAAGTGTGGCTCTTGCTCTGTCTGACATAAAAGGACGGGCCTATCAGGAGAAATGGTATCCCATCATTCCCTACAAGCCTCCAGGAGCAGGTACAGTGAAGGACCAAGTTGGACCACAAGCTTTGCTTCGTGTCAAGGCAAGATTCCAGAACCTAAAAGTTCTGCCCATTGAGAGGTACAAGGAATTTGCAGAGTATGTCACTGTAGATTATGTGGGAATGTGCAGCAGTTTGGAACCCCTCCTTAATGTACGAGAAAAAGAGGAACTAGCGGGAGCACTCGTTCATGTCCTACAAAGCATCGGGAAAGCTAAGGTGAGTGGCAATGAGAGAAGCCATAAGAAAGACAGATAAGCCAGATAAATCTGGTCCCTAAGCATTTTTTGCATGTGCAGGAGTTTTTGATTGACCTTGGCAGTGCGGAAGTGGAGCGCCTGGGAGAAAATGAGGCTTTGATTTTCAGAGAGAATACACTGGCCACAAAGGCAATTGATGAATACATGAAACTGGTGGGCCAGAAGTATCTCATTGACACTCTTGGTACGGAACCTTCTACTGCAGCTCTTTTGCTATAACACTTCAATGTGTCATCTTAACATGTCTTACCTTTATTAACTTCACCCGCAGGTGACGTCATAGTCAGGCTGTATAATGGAACAGAGAGCTGTGAGGTTGACCCACTGAAATGCTCTGCCTCTGATCTACCAATCAACCAGAGGCATCTGAAAGAGACATGCGGGGACGTAGTAAAGAGAATCACTGACATGCAAGAGTAAGATTGTCTTATAGCACAGTAAACAGAACAAATGCAGTGATTATTTACATTTATTTACACATTTTATGTTGTTACAAACCTGTATGACATTCTAGAAAGCCCAAAAGATCATTTAATTAATATCCAATGGGTGAATTTAATGTATTTTGTGACTTGCTTACTGCTTAATGAAGCATCTAA
>JAZGTK010018259.1:0-11917 GCA_036877625.1 Ambastaia sidthimunki
CACTGCAGAACTAAACAGTTCAGTGCAAAAGCAATTAAACAGACAAAATCATCAGGTAAAATGATTTAAAATGATGTTGTATCTGTGTAGCACTTTTATGTTGGACTTGTACAAAATCAACTATTGTTGTAACCTGTCAAGTGAGGTTTTGGAATAAAACACTGAGGAAGGCGATAATGGCATTTTAGTGACACCTGCTGTCTGGACTGTGTATTGAAATTAAAAGTGGCGGTGACGTCACACTACAAATGATGGACACGTAACTCACAGTTTATCACTGAGCTGATTTCTCATCGTTTCCATTCCTCTGTCCATTTCCTGTTTCTCAGCATCAGCTCTGAACTTCTCCTCTTTAAACTTCTGCTGTAAAGCCTTCAGTTCTTCAGAGACCCTCGTGAATGTCTCGCTGACCTGTGGGAACATTTTGATGCAAGTGTTTACAAACTTTACAGGAAAATCACAGATGACTTACTGAAACTGTAGTTGTCTTTTATATTTTACTGGTATAGGATGGCCCAGCTAACAGGGAACGTTCCCAGAACACTGGCTACGTTCTCTTAAAGTTCTCTCAAAGTTATAAAGTTGCAATACATAACAATAATGTTATTTATGTTATATTTCATATATACTAAGTTGTTAGTTGTTTAAAAAACATGTTGTTGAATAACTACAGCCAAACAATAATGTTAATACAACAATGGACATTTAAATTGTTCCTAGAATACTCAAAATATTGTATTTAATGTTTTTGTTACTCAATGGAAACATTAGGAAAACGTTCCTACGACCTAAAATTGTTAGTGGGAGTATGTTAACAGCAAAACCATGACACCCTCGCTCTCTGTTTCTGGAGGAAGACTCTGTTATTTTGAACTACATTTCTTCCTATACTTCAGTTGTGTGTTATTGATTTCAGGCCCTTTAAACAAAGCACCAAACAGACAATGCAGCAAACACACACACACACAAACAAACACACACAAACACACACACAAACACACACACACACACACAAACAAACACACACACACACACACACACACACAAACAAACACACACACAAACACACACACACAAACAAACACACACAAACAAACACACACACACCTCACTTTGTGTTGTTAGGTTGTGCTTCATGATTTCATTCTCCATCTGGAGTCTCTCCTCCACGAGCGGCCCGTGTTTCCTCATAAAATCAATCTTCTCCTTCAGACGGCGGTTCAGCGCCTCAGTGCGGGTCAGTCTGTCTCTCACCTGCGACTGCTGATCTCTGCTTATTGTCAGCTGCCACGTCAGGTCGGCGATGTCCGTGCCGCAGGCGTCACGCTCTGACGGGAAAAATATAAGCCTGACAGATCAGAAGAGATACGGGCGGGAAAAACATAACCGTGGAAATTTGTTTTTTAGACCTCGGTTGAAGTTTTGTGGCTTTCAGTGTATGTTTGTTAGCTTTAAAGCCATCTGTATGCTAATGCACGTTTAAAACCGGGTTTCAATTAACATCCTGTAGTTCTGTAGCTGGTAGAGCATGTTGCTCACGACGCCAGTGTTACGGGTTTCATCGCAAACGCACGTACTAATGAAATTTATAGCTGGAATTCATTGTAAGTCACTTTGGTTAAAAGTGTTTGTCAAATATTTAACCAAATGCAAAAAATACTGTCCTTTCCTTCATAAAAAACAAACCAAAAATGTTGGTGCCTCATATACAAATATTTGTCCAATCAAATGCTCCCTACAATTGACCCTCCCCTACCCTAATATTTCCTGCTTTAGCAAAAGCACATAGAAGTTATGGAAATTAAAGCTGGCGTAGGCAGAGAGGCTAACAATAGCTTTGAAAGCATAAGATCCCGCCCTCTCATTACAGTGCTCTCCAAAGCCACACCTCCTCCAAACACATGAACACGTACAGAGCTTGACAGACAAGTACGACATCCTATCATTGCATTTCGACCGAATGCAACGATTGGACAAATATTTTATGGTCCTGCACCTTCCACAGGAGATATAAATATATATAAATATTTTTAGATCACTTTTCTAAGTAATTGCTATCAGGATGTTAAGAGACTTTTAACCAGCATAAAAAATGTTACTGAAAAGAAAAGCCACCCTACCTTTAACCAAATATTGGGGGGACAAAATGTAAACATGTAAGATTCCATCACTGATAAACAATTTATTGACCACAAATGTAAAAATACCCTCCATGTTTTTGGGGCTTACAGTGCAGATGGTAACAGAATAGAAAACTACATTTCATATTTCATATTCTAATTAATATCCAGTCTGACCTTTCTGCATTGCAATGGGAAACTCCTGCTGCTTCCAGTGAGTGAGACTGTCCTGCTTCAGCAGAAGATTCTTTGCTTTCTCCATCTCCTCCAGAAGAGCTTTTTCTGCATCTCTCCGGTCCAACTCGAGACGCTCAATCAAACACATCACCTCCGCCAACACGTCCACGGTCTCCTTCCAGAGAGGAGTGGACGCCTCACTCCCTATTCACAAATAAATCATTTACACAACACAAAATATTGTTTAAAAGCTACAGGCTGTAACTGTTGCCTCTCTGTCGCCATCTCTGTTTGAAACATAAAATTTCATGTTACTTATTTGTCTGTTGTATGTTGTGACAATGTATGTTGTCAGATTGCCCAGGAAATTGGACACGACAATTCAAATGATACATTATTATTATTATTATTAACTTACTGTTGCAAATGTGAGTAAAATAATACCATTTTAAACACTGATCTGTTTCAAGCACTGATTCTTCCTCAATAACTGTTTTTTTTTTTCATTTTTATACAAAAAAAGATTGCATTTCTAAGAAAATGTAAGAAATGTCCACATTGCAAAACTTGCCACAGTGCTGGGTGTTGCTATGTGGTTGCTAAGGTGCTTTTAGTGGTTTGTAGCATGTTGCTAAGGTGCTTTAGGTGGTTTGTAGAACGTTGCTCTGTGGTTGCTTTTGTCTTCTTGGAGGTTGCTGGGGTATTGATGAGTTACAAGCCCAAGATCAAATACCTCACCTACCTTAATGATGCTGTTCATTTTAGAAGACAGACATACTAAACCTCAAATAAATTTAATGCACAATAAAAGTCAAGATTCAAGACCATGTCCATCATCACCTGGAGCACAAAACTTCAAGCCTTCAACACACAGTTCTGTAGAGGCACCAGCAGCTCTGAAACGCAAAAAATGTCAGTAAACAAACACTGAAATAATGCTGAATCGCCAGATTACCGGTTTGAACTGACAGTGTGTTAACACCCATATATAATGAATGCTGACCGTAACTGCCCTCTTACAGAAGTTATGGTTACAATGGATGAATAATTTGATAGGGAAAACCTATAATGCTTCATGGCTCACTTCCAAACGTTATTGTGGTTGTTTTCATGCTGAGCATCACCACCCTGGAAGAGAAGAGGCATTCATTATTCATTCATTATGTAACGTGAGAGGAACGAACAGAACATCAACCCATACAAATATCAGCTCCATCTGAATTTGATCTGCATGCTACTGCTGTTAATCTTGAGGGTCGATCGAGAGCTTGTAGGGTGATACGATTCGGTCATGGGGTGGATCTGCAGTGAAAATACAGTCCAACATACCAACATCCATCTTTATGTCCAGGTTATGTTTGCATGCTATATATGAACTTTGGCTATATATGATCTTTGGCTGCATAGAGTCTAAGGTATATATGAACTTTGGGTCCCTTATATAAATAAAATGTAGAAATTGTTGAATGTAGAAATCATTCCAATAGCTTCAGCCCTGTTTGTACACAAGGCTATAGCCAATAATCTATAGCCAATAATCTATAGCCAATAATTGCGGGCCCCTAATCTTTATAAATAAGAAAATTTAGAAATTATTGCGGGGCCCCTAAGCAGCTGTGGACACGAGACTCGTCGCAATAACTGCGGCTGTTTGTAAATGTAAGTCTTGTTGCAGGCCCCGTGCAGCTATAGGGCCACAGAATGTGTCTAATAGCTTCAGCCCTGTTTGTATGCATGCTGTTACCTTCTGACCCCAGTGTTCCAGTTTAGACTTCAGCTCCTGGATGTGACACACTGCTTTATTCACACATGGGGCTGGAGTGTTAACCAGAGCACAGCTGCGTCGCCTGCTGGAGCAAACTGTGTCTAGCCCTCCCTGCTCTGAAACATACAGCGTGTGTGTGAATAAAGAGACGGGACCACTGAATATAAATAAACTACTTATGTACAGATATTGAATTACATTTCTGAGAACTTTAGCCAATGTTTTGATAACGTTTCCTGTTAGGTGGGTATTGGTGACGGCTGTATTATTTATTTTCTCCTATAAATAATTAGTTTGTTCAAAACCTCAGTATGCCAGAAATACCCAGACGTGTGGGATGAAAAACTGGCCATGGAAGCTGAGATACCACCAAATTCAAAACGTTAAAAAACTGCAAATCTTATTAAACTTTCCAGGTGTGGTGATATAGCAACTATACTGAAATACTGAATGTATTTCAGGACAAACCTTTTTTTAGAATTACATGCACTGAATAATTCAAAATAAGACCAGAAACATGTATTAGGAAAATTCAAAATGTCAAAGTTTTCAATCTAGTTTGCAATATTACAAATGTAAATCCTGCATATGTATATAATTAAATTCGTAATTTACAGTGACACCTAAACATTATGAATAAAAATACAAATAATCCATTTAAACAACAACAAACCCATAATGTCAATTTACCTTGTAAAAATGCTCCTTCACTTGAAGGAAGTTTGAGTAACTTTATATCAGGCATTTCTGTGAAAATCGACAATCATTCATTTAATCAGACAGTTAAGATAAACCCTCATATCATTTTTGTAACCTTGCACATAATTTAATTTCTATATATACATAATTTAAATAGTCTTTATTAAGTAACATCGTGCATTTAAAAGCATTGACACAACACTAAACAGCACTTTAACTGCACTGTTATCTTAAGTTAATTAGTAATGAAAGCTGGGTTAACTGTTCAGTCGCACTTATGACTAGCACAACACAACAGGTTTAAAGTCCTCTAACCTGTCAGTACTTACATATTCACTGTTTAAACGCCAAAGTTTAGCCGTCAGTGTTATGTGTTTTATTTCTGGCCCGACAGGCGCGACGCGATGAATGTTTACACGTCGTATCTTGGTGTTGTGTGACGTCATGGCCTGTTTGATACTTTGTTTCCAGCCCCCCAGGTTTCTGCAGCGCGCGGTTGCTAAGCAACAGGAAGGCCTCCATTCACCAGACAATAGACAAAACAGAGAAAGTGAAAGACGAAAAGTGTTTGCAGAGTCTCAAGGGATGCGAATACAAGCACGTTTTGCGTTTGTGCTGGTCGGGGTGGTGAGAAGTTATAGGAAAATGACAATAAACGGTCTCAGGGAAAAAAAGATGTGGTTGCATACTAAATGTTCAGATTTTTTAAATGTTTTTTTAGTGTTTTTCAAATGTATTATTTGTTTATTGTATTGTATTTGTTTATTATTACATTGTATTATGATAATATTTTCATGCAGTGGCTTCTACTTTTATATAATACGTTGCTTTTCATATGCATATCATTTAAATTCAATATAACATACATCATTTAAAACTATATGTTTTTATTGCATAGCCAGTCACAGCATAATCAATAAACAATACAAAGACAATAATTAGTCACATATCAGCGTATGATATAATCATTTGCTCAACAAATACATACAGCAAATAAAATAAATAATAAAGCAATAAAAATGATATGAAATCATCATCATCATCAAATACTTTAAACCTCACACAGAGATGACCGCTTTTCAGACCAAGAAGCAGTTTCATATAATTTATATCTTAGATAACAAAACGAGGTTCGGCAGAGAGATCCCGCATTACGTCATCGCGTGAGGAGCATTACGTCACATCAAAGCAAATGAACGCCAGAGATCAGAGACTCCGCGCGGCTCTCCGGCGCGTCTAACGCGACTGAACGCAGATATTGTGTTTACACGCCGAAGCTGTCGTCGATATAACGGATGGATGTAGCGCAGACGTTCATGCATGACAGCAGAGCGATTGTTTTTAAACCCGTGGTGGCGATGACATGCGTTTGGTGAGTAGCAAGTGCATCGAGATTCAGTCGCCGCCAATGAGCTTCATTGTCGGTGTTTCTCGCTGTACTTTCCTATTAAATGCGTGATGCAAACCGAGAAAGTATGTCGTATGTAGACTGTTTATGAAAAATGCTATATTAAATCATCGGATTTAATCACAAAAGTATGATGGACCATTAGCCCTATTTGTGCATTTTTTGGTCAGTATAATTTCTTAATTCTGCCCATCACTGCCTGTATAATGTATGTTTATATAATTGCATACACTTGTTGTGGATTTCATTTACATGCAAGTCAAAATTCTCCCTTTGTCAGGCAATATTCAGCTTTCATATGCTCTGTATGAAAAGTAGGATGTAGTGTTTGTGTTTTCCATACTTTAAATGTGAATGTCACTGGGACTGGGATTTTATGTGTCTCTTCTTTGAAGTGCATCTTCTAGGCTGGATTCTGATGAAATTAGGCCACTTTCTGTCACAGAGGCTCAGTTTAGCAGTATTAACCCTCCACCCTCGCATAACGTTTCCAGTGAAGGCAAAGCAAATTCTTTCCTGTAAACAGCCGTAAGTAAACCACAGCCTGAATGAGCTTTAAGAATTTACCCAGAGTTCTGTGCTGCATCATGGTGGTACCATGACGATCATCAGGCTTTTAAATGACTGCGTCTGACTGGTGGAAAAGGTTCTTGAGTGATGGTGCCCTTCGGTACTTTTGGACTGTATGGAGTTCTCATAGGATCCTTTTCAGACCGTTCTGTGTTTTACATGACACACACTCTTAAAAAGTCATAAACATTAAAGTACTAATAATATTACCCGTGAACTGCTCAGGCCCAACCTGCAAAAGTACAGACGGATTTAGAAAATAAGCAATTTTTAACATGCTAACAACTTTTTGCGGGTAATTTTTGCGGGTAATATCAGTTTGGCTTAATTTGACTTAGTATGTCAAGTAAACTGCAGTTTTATGTTTAAACAGAGATGGCGCTAGAGAGGCAAAAGTTATGGATTGCAGCTTTCAGGTTTTCAAAGGAAGCCCATTTTGGCATCTGCCTGTTCAGAACAGACCTGCGACCCATTTTTAGGTCCTAGTGTAGACAAATACACACAGACGTGTACCAACCTTTGCTGGTGATGAGAACAAATACGTTTTGTTACACATCATGTACGTGTAATTCTGTATCGCTAAGATTTGTTAACATTGTGAAACTGCAATACGACACCCTCATAAATCTGCCATTTCCAGCTTTTACTGGGGAATACAGTAGCGATGCTGAAATAGATGCATTATGTGGTTTGGGAAAAATGCAGTAACATTAGCTGTCATTTACTCCCACAGACAGTATGATGGGAGTTATCCAGTGCTAATTACTCGGTGGGGATACTCCCAACAGCTGCGTTATGTAGAACACAGCTTTCTCCTCCAGGTCAGGTCTGTAAATATTATAAGCTCACCTGTTACCTGTAGTTTATCACAGGAGCAAGACCCTCAAGCACAATTTTTGTTCTTCATTCAACCTAGTGTACTAAATAAATCACACAAAGGGAGTGACAAAAAATGGAGTAAGACTCGGAACGCCTGGATGGCACCTAGTGTCCGAAAGGATATTTATAAGCCTGGAGATCCCAGATCCACAATAAAAGGAGAGAGAGAGTGAGCGAGAGAGAGGCTCAGTGAATTATGGGATCTCTCTACAAATGTCCCATTAGAGAGGTTGAATTACAGTCGTCTCTGGTAACCCATTCTTGCGTGGCCTCATCATTTTGCCTAATAATTTCACACAGGGTGTCTTTAAACTGCAAATAAGTCTACAGCCCCCTTTATACAGGATCAAACCTCCCAGCAGAGGGTTGGGAGACGGGACAAACTTGCAACCAGAGCTAAGCGAGCCGCCTAAGTCCAACAAGAATGTGAGTCCCGCTTATTGGAAGTTAAAGATAGAGGCGACACATGCTGGACCTTGGTGGGTTCCAATTTCAGTGGGTTGCCAAGAAATCTATGGGCTGCTTTTGTTGTGAAGCTGGACCTGACAAAACATTATTGAAGCTAGCAGACCCATTTGAGTCACTCTTAAAAAGTGTGTTAGCAGGAGAAGGACCATGGTGCTGTCTGAAGGGTATCTGGTTTGAGTTTTTTTGTTTGTTTGTGCGCCAAATTTTACTGCAGCTAACGGTTGAATGTTTGAATTTCTTTTTATAGCGATAGTTTGTTTATATCTTTCCTGTTTGGTTTAACATGATGGGTGTTCTGTTAAAACAGTGAACCAAAGCACTAAATTATAACTACACTTTTGACTTTTGTTTATCTTTGATACGAGTTCACGAGGGTTGATAAGTGTCGTATTAGTGATGGTGTACGTTTTGCAGTGCATTTTGGGTATTTTGTGCATATTTAATGTTTGTCCCTGTGTTGTCATAGTGACGCATTGTATTTCTTAATTACTACAGCAGTTTGGAACTCTTGAATCTCTCACATTCCTTAAACTTAATTGAGTATCACAAACTTTGTGAAGGAGTTCTCGACTGAGAGATTTAACCTGGTATTTCCTACCAAAGTTTAATCCAGGTGCAGTTTTAAAATAAAGGGAAAACTTAATTGTACAGTTTCTTTACAGAAATGTAAGCTAATATCATCATATGTAATTTTTTATAGACTTAAAACAATCTTAGTTTTTTTTGTTTCACTAAACGGATTAAGGTTACGTTGGTTACTGTCTTTGTAGTTGTTTTAGGTTTGTACCCTCATTTTAAGCTAAAAATAGCATTATGGCAAATAGATGGTTTCATTCTAGAGAGAATTCTATTGGACAAAATTAGTGAGTGCAGCATGAGTCATCAATTATTTTTGGTCTGTATTCCCTGAGGAGAGAGACTCTACACTTTTCAAAGTTTATACAGTATATGTGTGAAAAGTTTCTTCATTTAGAGATTTACTAGCATATGTATAGCCTCTAAGGTAACATACATAACTAAAAATAGCAACACAACTCCAATTTTGATTTGATTGGATCTGAAGTCCTAACAAGACGTTCTCATTGGTGCAGGTATAGACCTTTAATGTTATCATTTAGAGTTCAAAGTTGAATTGGGCAGATACATGTACCCCATTTCAGAAACGGGATGGTCTGCTGCCATGACAACGCACTACATGATATGGTGGTAGTGTATTAGATTGCATTGGAAAGCACAAAGTGAGTTGTGTTCTACCCATTGTGATGAACAGGTTAGTTTCTCCTCATGAGCTTTAGCTTTGAATCCTTTTTAGATGTGCAGGTTAATTCTGGAAAAAAAATCTGCATCCTGGGATATTAAATATCTTGGAAATCTGTTTCTGTTGTTTTACATTCACAAGTACAAATTAACCAGGTTAAAGTTGATTTTGGTGATTTTTTTTTTTTTCCTGTATCCAACTACTATTCGTCTTTCATATCCAGCTTACAGGAAACATTCTCAGATCATTGGCTAATGTTCCCAAAAAGCTCTTTTAAAGTTATCAAAAGCATTCTTGCAGTAACGTTAGTAGAACTTTTAAAACGTTATATATCATACCCAAGCAATAACATTAATACAATGTCTAAAAACATTTTGAACTACAGTGTTGTTTGATTGGATACAAATCCAGGGACACACTCCTCAGAAGCTGATCTCTGTTCCTCTGTGCATGTCTTTGACATTATCCTGTTGTTTTTTTGTGTGTTTTTGCAGAAGGATCGAGGAGTCGGGCTGTAACAGTAGCATCATGGCAGACAGAAGACAATTGTTTGCTGAAATGCGTATGTATCGCTGTGTCTTCTGTGCTGATATCAGGATGCAGTCATACTAACAGTTAGAGCTGGACAATATTGAAGCAAAATGCGATATGTGAACTTGCTAAATAATGCGATAAGCGATATTTGATGCCATACAACTTTGATTTTGTAAAATCAACTTTAATTATATTAAAATATATTTAAAACCATAGAATTGTAAACCAACACACATAACCAACATTTCACGTTATTTCTGGGAAAAGATACACATATGCAAAGTACTAAAATGGTTTAGTTATTGCAGACCTCTGTAATATGCAAAATTGCAATATTTTGATAATTTCGATATATCCTGCAACCCTGCTAACACTAACACAACACTAAAATGTCTTGTTTTAACTCGTAGGCGCACTGGATCTGGACTCCATCAGATTGTCCACGTACAGAACAGCCTGCAAACTGAGATTTATTCAGAAGAGATGTAATCGTAAGTATGAGGAGATTTTTTAAATGCATTTTTAATGCAAACCTCCAACAATTCATTAAACTAAATGTCAAGTGTTCTGAATACATCTGTACAACTTTATTATTGGTTACAAACTATAACGTGTATGCTAATGTTAATGCTAATGTCGTTCAGCTTTGTTGTCCGTTTTTCCTGTGTTAAGTGCATTTGGTGGATATCTGGAATATCATTGAGGTCTTTCGGGAGAACAGACTCAACACCATGGACCTCAACACAGAGTTCTCAGTCTCGCACCTGCAAGCAATACTGTCCTCCATCTTCTGCCAGCTGAACAAGCGTTTGCCCACAACCCATCAGATCAACGTTGAGCAGTCCATCTCGTTCCTCCTCAACTTCCTGTTAGCTGCTTATGACCCGTAAGATCATGACATTTGCCCTAAGAGTGTAAACACTGTGGTTCTATGCTTGCAACGTTGCTCAACCTATGGTGTGAGTTTGGGGCGGGGCTAGCTGTTTTTCTGACCAATGGTGGATTGAAGGGTGTCTTCAACCATCAAACCTTTCCAAAACTATTATTTTTAAACTTAACATCAGTAAATGTATTAGCTAACATGCCAACACTGAGCAAGCTAGTTTTTCAACATTTATTAATCTTACAAGTTAATGTTAGTTAACACATACAGTTGTTCATAATAGATCATTATGCATAAACTAATGTTAACAGTTACATTTTTTTATTTACAAAATGTATTAGTAAGTGTGAAAATTAACATGAACGCAGATTAATAAAAGCTTGTTGATTGTTAATTCCTGTTAGCTACTGCATTAGCTGTTAATACAACCTTGTTGTGAAAGGATATCATATTATATTTATCAGTAGCCCCACTGCGTTCACAATAAACATCATTATCTTGTTTAATTTCATTCAAGTCATAAAACTTGAGACCTTTTGATCCTTGCGCTGCTTCTATGCGTGACCTCTTTTATTTCCCTCCTGCTTTATAATCCTCATTCAACAATCTTAAATTACTTTACACTCGTTTTGCAACAGTTTGTAACTGGATGACACGTGTCTGTTTTAGGGAGGGTGTTGGGAAGATCTCCGTGTTTGTTGTGAAGATGGCTCTGGCAGCTCTCTGTGGAGGCAAGATTTTGGATAAACTGAGATGTAAGTTTCTCCTGGGATTTGCCTTTGAACTGACGTGTGTTCGGCGATTTCATGCTGATTAATGGACACTTATATGAACAGGCTTGATGAATCATTTCATCTTCATTTTAAAGGTCGTAGCAGCTGTCATTACTTGAAAGTCACTTCTGTCCACGAGGCATGTTTGTCTTCTTATGACCTTGTGCAGGTTGTGTTACATTAAAAAGTAAGCCTCAATTTGCCATAAAACTTTTTGCCTCAGTTCTGGTGGGAACTTGGTGTGTTGAAGCTTAACACTATAAGATTTTGTGTAGACAAAGTATTAATGGGTTTGGATATTTAATATTGTGTGCAGTAAAAATGATATTCCCACATGTTTAAATCTAGGTAACTCTTTTTAATCATTAAAATCAATAATCAAT
>JAZGTK010018260.1:0-11917 GCA_036877625.1 Ambastaia sidthimunki
TAAAGATATTTACATGTATGCATTTGTCAGATGCGACTTATAGAAGTGACTTATAGTGCATTCATACATTTTGTCAGTATATGGGCTCCCTGGGAATCAAACTTATGACCTTTGCACTGCTAACGCAATGTTATACCAACTGAGCTGCAGATATTTAATATTTGCTTTATGTGTATGTGTTGGTGTATTTCTTATAGGATAAGGGAAGCCTCAGTGTGATAAAGAAACAAATTAAGACAGCTTAAACTATGTAAACAATCTAATCTTTGAGCCGGATGTGGAATGAACGAAGGGCTGGTGACTGATTGCAGTGCAGTGTGTACCTGCAGTCGTCATGTGTTTGCTAACGGCCAATGGAAACACAGCTGTAATCTACTGTATTATACCTGTACAGCAGATGGTATATGCAAGTAATTCCATGACCAGCTCACTACACAGTTAATGGCTTCAACACAACAAGTGAATTTCTATATATGGATTTTCACGTTTATATAATCAGGTTTTTCTTCAACTATGAGCTCTTTTATGTCCAAGTTTCTTTTCAACAGATTTAGGTTATTTTTATGTTATAGGGTCCCATTGAAGTTGTGCTGGAAACTTTTTTCCAAGTATATATGCATTATAGCGTCACCTAGCAACACCTAAAAAAATTGCAAATGCAAAAAAATTCCATCACATAGTTATTTCCATCACATAATACTATCATACATAGCATATCATTTCAAATTGAAATGACGCCGTGACAGAAATGATACAGAATGTGACAGAATTCATTTACTTTCTAAAAATCAATGAAAGCTTCTTGTCCTGATAAACAGTCATGCATAGATCATTCCTTGACTTAACCCTTTGTAAAACACCAGTAAATAAATCATTAAATCACAAAACGTCATATCCTGATGACAGTGGCCATTATAGATCAGCTTTGTTTAAACTGGATTAAGGACAATAGAGTCACGTCTGTAAGTCTCCAGTCTCCTCCAGTTGTTTGTGAAAGCTGAGCAGGATTCTTGTTATATAATGATGCTTTCAGACAAAAAGCTTCCCACAGGAATGAACGAGTTAGTGCCAAACACAGGAACCACATTTGCCCACTGGGACCATGAAGCTTAGTTACACCTAAATAAAAAAGAGACAATAAAAAGAGCAAGAGACAAAAGAAGTGTACAGAATATACGTATGAGGGTATCCATCTATTATGATTAGGTAATCTGTATGTTTTATATAAAACATTGGGATTAAAACACTCACAGGATGTTATGAAAAGAGCAGAAAGTGTCTCATTGAGGAAAACCAGAAAACGTATTTGATCTTTATAGGTAACTTGATTCCAACTGTGGCATTTGGTCCTGGCTGGCCGACTGGAAAACCCATGACTGAAACTCTGTCATGGAATCGCTTAGAGGAAGGAATCCCTCAAAAGGAACAAACGTCTCCTTTCTGTTTTTGTTGTGTGTGTGTGTCGGGGTGAAATATAGCTTTTATGGAGGTTGCTTTCAAAAAGAACAGGTATAAATACACCAACGTATGTTTTCTTGTCAATTCATTCATATAAAAGATTTTTCTGTTTTTAATAATAGACAATGTAAAATTTAAATCAGTAGAATATTGTAGAATCAATATGTTATTAATATCTGTTATATGTTAATATAAATCAAGATTATGAAATGCTGTAAAAACACTGGAAGTATTAACATATAGTATGCAACCTTTTGTGTGTTGCCTCTAAAAAAAATCAAACCAGGCTAAACAAACCTCATCAATTATTTTGGCATCTGCTTGAATCATCTAATTGCATCTGAGTGTGGGTTAGGAATGCTGTGAATCTGATTGGCTGTTTAAAGGCTGATGAGAATTCATCTGTAAACCACATCAGCTCACTCTGCAGTTCTTGATTTGCATGGGTACAGTAGAAATGCCATTACAATCCTGTAATGATTTTCTATTCTAAAATTGTATCACAAATTGAAATCCTGTGTATGGCTGTATATGTGTGTGTGTTTAATAAAAGGTGAGTGTTGACTTTGAATGGAGCGTGTGAATTGTGTTGTGAATGTGGCACGCCTTGGGGGCCAGGCCAGACCTGAAAAACCAGCTACCGCATTCAGTCCAAACAGCTCTGATATGGCATGTCGTGTCTACCTCACTGCCCAGGACTGAAGCCCTCTTTTTTGCCCACTTCACTTTCTTTTCAATCCCAGCTGAAGTGATTTTTCTTGTTTTACTCAACTGAGCACAACCCAGGTGGATTTTCAGTCATTTTTGTTTTGTTTATCTGTGTGAGCTCTGTTAGTGGTGGAGTGTGGACTATGCTCTCATCAGTTGATTAAGGGGGGAGTGGAGGAATTGATTCTGTGGGGGAAGAAACTCCACAACAGACTGATCATACAGGTGAGCCACAAGAATTAAGGCAATAAAGCAGCATAACTTTACTGAATAAATACATATTAACTCTTTGTACATTCTACCGTTTTGTGTGTGGGTGTATTTGTGTGTTTTTTAACACACCTTAGGCGTTCTGAGGGTCCCTTTTGGCCTTCAAGTACATGTGTGTCTGTCTAGACAAGATAAAAGGGAAGTGTGATGGACAATTAAGTATATACAAAGCAAGTCAAATAATTGGCATTCTTGTGCTTTTGACATCAAGTGACCGAATATTTATACAGTCAGGTTTGACTGTTGCAAAGCTGAAATTGTTGTGAATCTAACTAATTAAAGTGAACAAACTCAGCACAATAATTTGAATCCAACTGGTTAATATGGTTGCCACATGGAAGCACACTTTTATACTAAATTTTAGGTTAGTTATTTATATTGTTTACTGCAGCATAACTCTCAATTCTATGAGGACTAGCTTTATTTGATGTTATGCCTTAATGTTGATGCTAAAGTATTTGATATTATGCCCTGATACTAGTTATCCTTTATTATTTATGGTGATGAATGTGATGAGAAAACTGACATGAAAACATTCTGGATATTTGTCAGGCAGTAACTAAAGTAACTACCACAGGATTGTTTTGATGTCATTGAGAAGACCCGAGAGAATCGTTTGTTCTTTATATCCACTGAGAATCTGATAAACAAACAATAACGTATAGTCTCTAGATTTGTTTAGTTTTACTTTTAGCTTTCTTTTTAATCCTCTTTTGATGTAATTGCAACCTTATCCTGACATTGGACACAAAGCTTTGGCAGGGCAACTGAATGTCTCATTGTGTCCTGGCGTCCAGGAACAATACACAGAGCTCCAGTAAACAAGAGGCTGGACTCATTTAATGTTCAGTTCAACTTTTCTAAGATCTGTTTGGGACTTTAGGGTCATTTTTCCAGTGGGTGGGAGAAGGAAGGTTACATCCTCAGACAGACACTTACTGTGACAGACAGTGATGAACTGGGCCATTAAGTCAGAGGAACTGAGGATTTGAGCAGGGATTAGCAATAGGTGGTGTATAGAAAGGCTGTGACGTGTACTGTGAGCCACATACGTGAGCACACCTGTGATCTACTGCATTTTACAGGTGTAGATTTATTGGTTAAATATTGACTATCTCAGCCCAATTTAACTACAGTTTCATCGTGTGTCTAAATAAGTCTTTCACCAAAGTGATTGTCAGTTACATGCGGTTGATACAACCAACTTCATTTATTTGTTTTTTGTTGCTTCTCATTTTGTTACGTAAGATTACATCAGGAACACGTGTCTAAGTTTTAAATACTATAACAGCTTATTTAGAAAAAAAGCCAATATAGACCCAAAGTTACGCAGAAACTTAAGACAAAACTATGCAGTTTCTGACACTGCAGAAATAAAGCCATCACACATGGTTAGTGGAGTGTATTTAGATAAGGGGTGTTGATTTTTTAAATATTAGAATGCAATTACATCATTTACACAAGGGTGACTCCCCTTTTTTTCTTAATAATAATTATAAGTGCTGAACAGGTTGAACATTATTGATTGCTTTTTAATTAAGCAAATATTCAGAACAGTTAATTGTGTGTTGAGCAATAAACTTGAACCTTTCAACTTTATTGTCTTCTGCATTGTGTGCAATAAAAATGAGTCAGTCACATTTAAGGGAGAAGTAAGATACCAGAGAAGTTCAAAATGTGCAGCTTCCCACAGAGGAAATTCAATTTCACCCATTCAACCAACCTCCCTCTGGTGCCATGTAGTGTATAAATGTATAGTATGTAATATTTTTAAATTTGTACATTGATCACTTAAATGTATTATTAGTATAATAGATTAGTATTATTAGTAATGTATTATTACTATTTATTATTTTGCCTTAGTCACAGGAATATTGGCAACACCTGGAACAACTAATTCCTTGATGTTTTATCAGTGCAGCTTTTCAACATATAGAAACTAATGTTGAATGAATTGATCAAAATGGCTGTAGGGGATTTTTGTTTGTCCCAGTCACCTAAAGTTTTTTTTTTAAACAGTATAATCAGTTTTTCGCTCAAAAAGGTTTCATTTTGTAAAGCTGCTTTTCCACAATACACATTATGAAAAGCACTATAGAAATAAATTGAATTTTACTTTCAGAATCTTTTGATTCGGTTTAATAAGCTTAAGTGTTCTGTTTAATATACCAGAGATGAGATTCTGGCAATATTCATGGTTTGCCTTGTTCTGTCCCAGCTGCTCTGTTCATCTGAGAGAGTTTAAAGTGGCTATAAATTAAATCGTGTCACAGCTGATACTTGTATCAGTGAGTGTATAGTAGTGTTTTATGGTGGTGTGACAGAACTGGACTTCATATGGATGTCTTATGATTCACCTTGTAGCTCCGGCAACAGAATTTACAACTATTTGCTGTTCTTTGGTGGAAGCAGGCTCCTATTTTTCTTTCCATCAACGCTGATTGGTTGTGTCAGAAACACTCAACCTTGAATATTATTGGCTGTCTGGAACAAAAAAGGTTGTTTTATAGAGCTGTGCTGAAAATAACAAGGATGCATTTGGCTAAATGCAGGTTATTAGGGTCTGAGCTATATTTGTTTTTTGTGACCTTAACCGTTATTCAAAGTGTAACATTTGATTTTGCTTTAGTGTCAGATCAGTATTATTCTGTTTATCTCCACTGCCTGAGGATAAAGAATAGAGTAGGCAGACATGTGCTGATAAATATGTTTTCTAGTAATGTCCACTTGCGCAAGAACTATCTGCTTTCAACTCACATTACTTATGGATAAAAATTTTATGGTTTAGTTTCCTAATGGAAACCTTCAGAAAACGTTCTTACAACCTAAAACTGTTGGCTGGGTAGGTTCAAGGTGACTGCCAGTACAGTGCAGCATAAACAAAACCTTACAGAGTACATCATTTAAAGTGCTATAAAGATGGCCAGCTGGTCATATTTTTCATAGATTTGCTTTAAACTAAAAAGATCTTGTTCTCCTGCCTGGTTCTGTTGAAGCTCTCAGCATTTGCATGATTTGGTCTATTTGAATAGAATCATCTGGAGAATTATGGAGTCTATGCTTAAAATGTGTGTGAGCATGTGGAAGCGAGGGGGACATTAACAACACAACAAACACTGCATTCAGTTTGCATTCAGTTGTGTGATTTTAAGGGACAAACAGTGATTTGTGTTGTGATCCTTTGAGTTTCAGGATAAGCTTTTTTTTTATAGGCAATGGAAATGTTCTCTTTTGAAGTGGCTTCTCAAGTTGTTATGTTGAAGATTCTCTATAATCAGTTACATTTAAAGTCAACTTTAGCTCTACAATTGTGAGATTGTGCTTGAACCACTGCTGTTCAAAAGTCAGTGATGCACAATAGACGGGGAGTTTATCCAGTATTCAAACTCCTGAAGTAAATTTGATTTGCCTCTAATTCGTCAGCAGAAACATGTTAGACTGGAAGGGACCAGCAGACTGCTGTGTTTTAATATCAGTGCTGTGGGTGTTCAGGTGAAGACTGAAGATAAGAGAGATAAGCAATAATAGAAGTTCATAGGCATGAAGCATTTTATGGATGGCATATGTATATAAGAATGGAATATAGCTTTCAGGCTGTCTTCAACAAACCTATAAAGTATCTATGGTACCTAAGAGAGTGGCCTGACACCATTCAAGGAATCCATTAATTTACTTCATGTTTTAATGAATAGCCATTTGTAAAATGAGCAGAATAGTATACAAATTATAAAGCGGTATGAATGCTATAAACTAAATCAGTCTATCAATAAACAAATCAGTAATACAGTGGTTAAACAAACAGCAGTTTTTTTAACATGCTTTTGTCTTTGCTTTCAAATCTGTCAAGCATTATAATGATACACACGACACAAAACAAAAAAGTATATTAAATGTTGTTTTGAACGATATTCAGTTTTTGTTGGACAACTCACATCTTGTTTATTTTCAGAACAGTTCTAAAGATGCAAAAAGACACCACAGCATCTGCGTCCCTAAATACCACAGCAGTCACCAAATCTAAGGAACAAGTCCTCATCCTGAGTAAGTGTGTGTGTGTGTGTGTGTGTGTGTGTGTATGTAAAGATTACACAACTTTATCAGATATGGGGATTAAAACATCAAACATATACCATCAATGTCCATTTTCTGAAACCTGTTCTACAACATTTTAAAGAATTACCATTTAATTTATAATTCCATAAAAACTCAGTGTCATAAATCAAATTAATGTTATTTACTTACACAAGTCACATCAGTTTTTTTGTTTTGATTGACAGTATGCTGATCATCTTACCAAGATTTTTCAATAGTGAATGAGTGTGTTTCCTGTGTTCCCAGGCTCAGGAGCCATGATAGCTGTAATCGTCATTGGAATAATCCTCATTCTTGCATTTTTGCTTATAGTTCTCAAGGCATACAACAGGTATGACAACATTTTGCAGTACAGCATTATGATTCTGGTCACATACCATAAAGTGAACACCTTACAATAGACAGATATTTTAAGACTGCGGCCTAAAAATAGCCCAAACTATGTCAACAAGTCTCACTTTGAGTCTCCAAACAGATGAGTTTTAAAAACAAGTGTTCTGCAGACTGAAGGGGGCGTTTTTGAAAGTAAAAAAACTGCCTAGCTTTAATTTGATCATTTTAATAAGATAGTAATCAAAGTCTGATGCCGTTTCTAAGTTACTGAAGTAACACAGAGGCAGGGCGTGTGAGAGATAACACAGCTTGGCAAGCATGATTACCTGCGTTTGTCCTCTGATGAAAATCCATAACCAGTCACAGTATGATTTTAACAGGTAAAGCATTTTTAGAGTTGTTTATTCTGATCTAATCAGCACTCATAACAAGAGTTCCAATCAGCAGCTCTCATCCAATCAGAGTCAAGAACCACAACCAGTACAAACATGGAATGTAATTCAGCTGATTGATTGAGGCCATTTTTAAAGGTCACTATAAAAAACGTAGTATAGCGAAACAATTTTTGTAGTGATAGTAAAAGGGCTGATTTGCTTCCAAACTGTTTGCTAACAATGGACCGAGAACAGATTTATTTTCCCCAGAAACATTTTAGATAAACTATATGCACATCTTTATCAGACTAAACTTGCATGGTGTACTTTACACAATTTACAATTTTTACGGTATGAGCTGAGCTACAGGACAGGAACACATTTATTTACATGTACTATTTTTTAATAATTTCTCATCAACTAATTTCAGGAGGACCCATGCGAACAGGATGCTGGGGGGGAGCTCCACCAGACCCAGAAAGAAGACGTCCTCCACTACCACAAATACAAACCTGGCCATGAGCAACATAGGAGCGAATTCTGTCTCTGGAAGCTTCATGCAGCCTAATTCTAACACACCTTCAGAGAACGGATTTCGGATCCCGCGGGTGAATCTCAGTAACACGGAGCAGAGCAGCGGAGAACATTTCAGCACCACAAGCGGTTCAACCGTAGTGACGATACATGATGCGCCATCAGTGGATAACACATAGCAGACAGTCGGTGGACTCGCATGTGTAAAATACTGACACAACATCATGAACAAATCTGTGGGACAGGACCCACGGATGAGGCCCAGTCAGAACTGTGCATCTACTGTTAGCTGAACATTTACTGGGATCTCATGGAACATTGAGGACCTTCTAGGACTGGCATTGTAGTAACCTTAAAAGAGCCCGTATATTATAATGAAGGATGTAAGGAACAGTAAACCCTAGTGTCCTAATGCTCAACATGAATATAGTTTTTAGCACCAACTTTGTTGATGAAATATAATTTTTAAAAATGCATTTTATTGCCATGAGCAGAAAACTGTTTTTGGTTCAAATGGTTCTGTTTTCAAAGACAGATGCAGTTAGAAATGTTAAAAACGTCCATTTACTTTATTATAACGCTATTTGCACTCTAATAACAAAGCCATTGATGTCTATCAACACATTTTACTATACTGAATATACCATTTAATTTAATAGAAGTAACTTTAAGTTCAATTTTCAAGATATCCAGACATCTCCAGATGTAACCTCATGAAAATTTATTCACAATCTGCAACAAAAGTATTGCATAAGAATACAAGAAAAAGAATAAAGAAAAATACAGCAGCGTTCATTTATATAAACATAGAAATACCTGTTTGAGAACAGTTGTAGCAAGATCTCTGGCTAATGTTCTAGTGCAATATCTCAACAAAAACACTCAAGCACACAATAAACTTTTCTCAAGATCAACTCACAATTTGCCTGTAAAGAAAAAACATATACAGATATATGGAAAATATCAGAAAACATTATTTTAGTATAACTCAAGGCAACCATGTCAAGAAGATAAGTTCTTTCAATGCAAGTGTCATTATTATGGTAGTGTCTTGTTGTTTATTGACGAGTGCAAAAGTGGATTAAAGGTAATGGATGCTGTATGTAAATTATTGTTAAACGACTACCTGACCAGCTGATGGTTTCAGTCCTCAAGAATTCAAAGAGAATGTGGATTTGTTTGCTTGATTCTACAGTGTCTATCTATTGCTGAAGAATATTGTTAACTGAAAACGTTGGGATTGTTTTATTTAATGAAAATGTATTACTTCATGACCAGAGAGTACATAAGGCATTAACCTGTTACCTGTTCAGTTCATTTGAGAAAGAGGAAAAAAAAACCACAAGAAACTATAAATAAAAGTACAAATAAGCAGATTTTACCTGAGAAGTTAAAGGTGCCAGAACTATGGCACATACATCTATCACATACATAACACATGATGGTCTTTTAAGTTAGTAGAACACTGAGAAATAAATTAAAACAAACTGAAGTTTTGGACACTTGTTAAACGGTTGTGGTCAGATAATTAAGATAAGTGCTCAGGTAAGTGCAGTAATTCTTAGAAATGTAAGACAGTTGGGCCATACGAGCTAATTTTCATGCTGGTAAGTGAGAACTTTATAAGTGCTCATAATTTATTATAAATTGTGCCAGTTAAATTCACCTGATTTAAAGGGCTGAATTAAGAGCGAAGTAACACTGAAGTTTCTTTATCAGCCATTTGTTTGGTCTTTACACACAAAAGCTGAAGCATCGTAACAAGGAAAAACAAGGGCTTTACGTACACAAAAAAATAATAGTTTTAGCAACAGCGGCAAAATTACAGAATAAAAAAATAAATATTGTTCCACTGGTTGAAGTGCTGCCTTCACTGAAGAGCAAATTAAGAGAAAAATATTTTTTTGGACACAGAATAACTATTAGATTTAGGTTTCATGATGCAAGAACACCACGCTGAATCACATCAGAACCGTAACGCCTAGTCATTGGATCATGACTCCGAAGTCTTTGAGCGTGACACCTCTTGCCCTGCTCTGATTGGCCAAGCTCAGCATCTTCCACATGACTTCGGTTCTCACTTCCTGTCCTCAGCCGTGTTCTAACTGGAGGAAAGGATGAATTGGTAGTGCTAAAAGTTTTAATTAAGGATGAATTCTGGTCTGCTATGTCACTTCCCTCCAGTCCGTCTTTACTTCCTGCTGTTCTCTCATTCCTTTTTGGAATTCTGAAACTACCCCAGTTTTTCAGATGGCGTCCAGATGTTCCATTTGGCACAAGTTTTCCCTGATGTTTGCTTGCATTTGACTTCCTTGGCGATCCGTTATACGTGGATGCCGTGGTGACCGCAGAACTAGCAGTACCATTGACTTTGCTGTTAGACAGCAACATGTCATCCATATTGTTGTGCTCTGTCTCATTCTTCCCTGTATCCTCCAAGAACTTTGATTGCCTCAGTTTATCTTTCACTGACACCTGTTCCCATAGCTTGTTTCTCCTCCTCCTGTCCTCTAGGGGGTGCTCAGTGTCATCGTTCCTTTTATGAGACTCAATGGCTACACTTCCTCTCAACCTGCCGTCTGAACGTTTCCCTGTAGCTGATGCTGACACCTCGTTTTTCGAAATCCTACAACCCTCAAAGATCAAATCAACAGCTGCCTCAGAATTGGGAACTTCCTCCATGACCAGGCCCTCCAGCCTGGTCATCTTTGGAGGCTTGTTTGTTTCTATATGAGCTGGGGGGTGTTTTGAGTTTCTGTAATGGTTGCTTCCCTTCTCGTGAGCCTGAACAGTGGAGCCCAGTGCACTGTTCTGCCCGCAGTGACCTTTTAAAGGCTGGGGGGACGCTGGTACTGGAGGTGCCGTCCGGAAGTAAAACATCGCCTCCTCCAAACGTCTTGTAGAAGATATACCTGATGTAGCGATCAAGAAACAGAAAAGGGAGAACAATTAACAAAGTGGAATAAACAGACTTCTGTAGGGCAGAAGAAGAGGAAAAGTTTAATACTCACCAGCCACACGTCCCTGCTCAAGCAGTCTGATGTGATGGTGAAAGATCTGCTCCTGAGCTCGACACAAGGTTCGTTTAATCCTTTCCCGACGACTGACCATATATGTCAAATTACGAACCTGAACAAACAAATTTAGGTGAGGTTTTTAAACAGTTAACTTTTTTAAATTAGTGTTTTTAAATGTTGGCTTTATTGCTACCTACCCGCTCCAGATCTTGTCGTAAATGGGTGAAAAGACGGAGTCGCCGCAAAAGCACTTCCTGTTCTCGTCTAGCAAGGCTGTCTTCTTCTTCTTTCTTCGGCATTATGAGTGGCTGGTTAAAGTTTACCTTCCTTTTCAACTTCCAATATTGGAAAACAAAGTCCACCATCTCCAGGGGCAACTGCAGGTGTTCGGCGATCTCATCTGCAGTGACAAAACGATAAAACTCATCCTCCAGCTGCTGGACTCGAAGCTTCCGCTCGCTGAGTCTCGTTTCTTCTGGGTTTTGTTTGAGTCCAGAGGAGAAATCGGCTCCCCTGTTTCTGCCTCTCTGATCTTTCAACAGTCTAAATTCATCGCCCTCATTCCAGTCCATGCCTGAGTGTGTGGGGCAAAAGGATTTGAACTTGACTTCATCCGTCTCCATCAGGATGGTGTTCATCTTTAACCCACAATGTAGACCACAGGTCACGTGGAAAGCCACGCGGCAACTTTTGGCAGAACACTGGTTGAAGAGAGGGTTCATAAGATGATTATTTTTGGTTTAAATATGGAAAGAGGGAAAAAAATATTTTAAAAAAATAAGAAAAGAATTTGGGACAATTGTTCATAAATTCACAAACGTGGAATTGTGCTTCACCCAAAACCAAGAGTATATTTATTAAATTTATAAGTATATTTTCCAAGGTGAAAACTCTCACAAGGTGAAAAATATTCTGGTCTAAAACACACTTTGGGTCTGTTAAGATAATTATCTGTATTAATAACAGAATGAGAGATATTAATGTAAGGTCATATACCTGTATACAAGCCCCTGTTTTCTCATTACACAAACAGCATATCAGAGCCCATCTGTTGCTGGGTATATGAGACACATTAGTGATAGGCTCCATCTTCTCAGGGTTACCAATGCTCACCTAAATAGAGAGATTAGA
>JAZGTK010018261.1:0-11916 GCA_036877625.1 Ambastaia sidthimunki
GTCCGTGAGTACCAGCTATAATCCTTCTCCTGATTCAAACTCGTTTTTTTGCCGGGCTAAGTGCATGTGAATTAGTTATGCTCTCTTATTCACCCACTTAAACTTCTATATTTCAAAACTCTGGGGTCTTGGAAAGATTCTAACACATGTTAGACATATTTCCTTTCATTTGAGAATTATGCATCGGAGATAATTTACGCTCTCGGCTACGTGTTGGAAATTTAACATAATTTACATGTGCATCTGTACGCTCACTTTATAGTGTGCACATGTAATGAGATGAAGACATGATGCAACAGCCAATCACATCCATCCAAAGTGTGTGTTCACAGACCAATAACTGAAAAAATTCAAACAAAGCCTCTAGCTGTGTCTGCTGTGTATAGATATGTTGTGTACTGTATAGACTCATTAAATCAGGCTCATTGAAAAACATTCAAACAACCGTAATGAGGTTGTTTTAGTCAGTTTTGATGAAGAGAGATATTAATATCAAAGAACCCCAGCTGTTTAAATAGGTTACTGTATAACTTCACTAACCTGAGCACTTATTATGACCAGGTGTGAATGCAAAATAAAGGCCAGAGGGGAAGAGAGACTGAGTCTAATGGGAAGTGACAGTCAGCCCAGGCTGTCTGTATACATGTATGCAGATGAAGCTGATGAGAGGTGTGTGTTTGTGTGTGTGTGTGTGCGTGTGCGTGTGCGTGCGTGCGTGTGTGTGTGTGTGTGTGTGTGCGCGTGCGCGTGCGCGTGCGTGTGCGTGTGTGTGTTCACATGGCAGCATTAGGAGAGATTCTTAAACAGAATGTGAGTTCTTTGCAAAACATTTCGCATCTGTTGACCTCCCAAATATGACACCTGCTCACTTTCTGCAGACGATGTCTTTTAAGCTGATATTACTTCCGCTATTCCTCTATAAACAACCAGAAAACATGATGGCACTTCACACATGTGTGTATAATCTCATAAAAACACTCTTCATACATAATAAAGCATGATTTATCAGAGCCTTTTCCAAAGACATCAAAGCTCTGTTCCACATAGGCAGCTGTTTTCTAAGGCAACATCTTAGGCATTATGGAGCTTAATAAGTGACTAATTTGAAATGCTCTATATACACATCAAACATTACAATTTGGCCAAAATAAGATATCTTAGGAGGCAGCATAATTGAGTTGCCTAGTTTTGGAACAGCCTTCACGTCACAAGCATGCCTATGGTGTCTTAAAATGCTACCTATGTAGGCAGCTTACAAGGGTTTGTGACGGAGCAAAAATGTTTCTTTTTGTAATCTTTCATCAAAATGTAATAACCTGCTCCAACAGAAGATATTACCAGTCTTTTATGTTTCAACCCCTTCCCTCCAACCACCTGTCACACAGAGACATTTAACATCCCAACGGAAAAAATCAAGTCTTTGCCACATTTTTCTCTTTGAAATCCTGTTTCATAAATGCTGTTTTATGTTAACTTTAAAGTGTCTTGCATATTTGTGGTCCAGGATGTGTCTTGGCTACGTAACGCATTGGCAAGATCGTTGCATGAAATAAATTCAGATAGGGACCTGAGTCGAGATGAAAGACTAAATCGTAGCCGGTGAATCAATTTCTAGTTACTCGACCTAATTGACGGAATTGATCTTGGATCGAGCCAAACTCATTTCTGCGTCCCTGTTCACAGATGCCTGAACATTCAATCAGCTCAATTTTACTTTTTTACTGTCTCTTGCATCACAATTTCACAACCATATGACATTCTAACACAACTAAACCTGACCAAAAGAAACCTGATAAAAAAGAAACCAGATTCATTTCTTGCTAAATAAATCAGATTCAATCTGTCCGGTCGTTGCCTTCCCAGAATGCACTGTTATAAAAGTAAAGGAGATCTCATCTGTTTAACCTTTTCACCTTTTAAATTACCTACAGTTTCCTAGTCTATTATTCTATTCTAGTCTAGAATATTTAGACTATGCTAGTCTTCTTTGAGCGCAGACACAATTTATCGCTATAAATAGAGGGTGGTTAACACTAATTACAGTGTCTTCATGGAAGACTTTTAGAAAACGCCTAATTATCAGTCCAACACATGCGCTCCAAGAATAACATTCTTTACATTTTTTTTTACATCAGTTAAACATCTCTTTTTTTTACATCAGTTAAAGGATGAGTTTTAAAATCACCTGTCAAGTTAAAGCTGCAGTACGTAACTTCTGCCTCTCTGTTTGAAACAAATTGCAGGTTACTTTAAATACTTTTATTATGTATATTGAAGTCAAATGAAGCCAAAATTATATCTCCCTGGAAATCAGACCTGCCAGCTCAAATTCTAAATCATTGTTATAAACTTGCTATTTTGAATTGGAGATAAGGAGACTATTTTCTACACTGATCTGTCATATACCTGCTCAACAACTGTTTTTGTTCATTTGTACGCAAAATAAAAACAGATAGCAGCTTTGTTTATAAGACGAAATGCAAGTCAGAAATTCACTTACAACTGAAAACCACACTGATGCAGTCTGACTGCTTTTATTATGCTTATCGGAAAGACGGTAAAAATTGTCAGCATTTTATTGCGTGAAATACTGCTGATATTAAAGTGTAATAAAGATTGCAAACAGAGCTGATATGAAGCAAACAGATAGGTCACTCAACAGAGACGCACATATTTCCTCACAATAGCTGCGGGCAATGAGAACAGGCGTGTCCCACCCACAATGATGGCAACACGGTGCAATATAAACAAGCAAAACGCCACAACAAATCCCTGCTTTCTGTGAACAGTGTATTACAGGTGCTGTGATACATCTCTCAGGGTGTAACATCTGCAGCTGCTGTGTGTTTTACGTGTTAGAATGAGATCACAACCATATACTTTAACACTGAGATATATTGTGATTGAAATGTGCTTGTGCAGTTATAAGAACGTACTGTTCAAGTGGTTACGTCAGTCATTCTTCAATGTATGTCAGAAGTTATGTATTGTTGGCATCTTTTCATGAATGGGGGAAACACAGATAACAATTTTAGGTTGTAAGAACGTTTCCTTAGCGTTTCCATTAAGTGACAAAAACATTAAAAATGTTAAGCTAATGTTCTAGGAACGTCAAAATGCCAAAATATTTTTGATTGCCAATCGCCTCATTGTTATTTTATTGAAATAGAACAAATTTATATAAGAGTTACATTATTTATATTAACTTTTTGTACCCTGTTAATGGAAAGTAACTCTTGTGGTTTTATTTACCAAATGTTTGAGCTGTCGGTCAGATTTCCTGGGAAATGTCAGTTTGGCTTTTTTTAACTTCAAGATAAGTGATGAAAAGTAGCATAACCTGCAATTTTTTGTTTTAGACAGTAATGGCAGTAGAGAGGCAAAAGTTATGGATTGCAACTTTCAAACAATATGCGTTAGTGCTTGTTCATGGAAGCAAACGTGCATTCCTGTGCAAATCTATGATCTCATCTGTATTCTGCATCGACATTCCTGCCGCAAGGAGTGCGAATGGAAGACCGTCACCTGCCGCTAGCAAACCATGTTTGAGAATAAATCACTTAAACAGCACAGGAAAGAGGGCTGGCCTTAGGGCCCGTTTTATTTATTTGCTCTCATTTGTGACACATCTCTGGACGATCATTGTGAATATTAAAGAGAGCAGCAGTTCATGTAGAGGACAAAAAACTCAGAGGTAATGAAGGGGTGCGAACGAGACGTTGGTTGATGGAGAAAGACCCTCGGAGCGATACATTTCACCAGTTAATGTGTGATAAAATGCTGCGCGTTGGGAAAAAAAGCTTTTAATGTTAGGTAAATCGTAGCAAGTGAGGTGGTTGAAAATTGCTGGTTTTCTGCTATAGTACATAGTTAATATACACAGACAATACAATAAAGGAGGGGTGTATCCTTAATTAAACTTATTTTTTTTTCACAGCTACTAATTAAGTTTACATGGAGCATCACCACAAAACCCTGGTTTAATTATAGCTTGAAGCATATGCAAAGTGTTAGTTTATGCTTCCTTGCTAATTCTCACCCATCATGTGACAGTAAGTGTTTATCTTCAGGGTGAGATGCTGTACCATATACATACTTAGATTAGACACATGTTCTTAACATCTGTCTGTCTGTATGTGTGTCTGTCACAGCAGCAATAGTAAAACTGCTCTCAGATCAGCACAGATATACTGACAGATAAACCTGGTGTTGTATTAGACTATAAGATTAGAAGGTTCCCCGGGGTCTCTACACAGTTTAGATTAATTGTCAAGTGCAGAGGAGGCAGAATCATCTAGAAAACTCTGTTACATCAACGGAGTGAAATAATCATCTAACCAAATTAAGAACTCTCCCCTGTAGGATAGCATGAAATATTGAATGCATACAGATTTTTGACTCTGTTATTTGCATTCTTTGAATGCTTAGAGGCATGTCTCTTGTTACGCAAACATTTGGAAATGTGGGTGGCACTAAATCCATAACATAAATATACATTAATAATGTATATTATACATTAATATAATATACATTAAATATACAAAATATACATTAGACATCATTGAACAGATATAGTAACATCTCTGTTGGCCCTTGAACAACATTCTATTAAGCGAAATATAGTCCTTACTTAAACTCTACCCTTACCATAAGTCCTAACCATTACCTACCATTCAAATAAGAACCTCATGTACAACACTAAACATAACGTGAATATAAATCTAATCCTAATCCTAAATTTTATTATTTCATTGAATGTTGTTTCAATAAAGATAAATATATTATCTTAGCCTGTGCATTTTACAGAATTTAACTACTTACTAATATTTAATTAACTAATAATATATTATATTATTAGACATTTTGCATGGCAGACGCGTAATGTCATGCGACTGCAGTAAATAGATTTTACATTTTTACAGGAAAGGTTTGCCCTCTGGTGTTTTGTATTGGAAGTAAACATCCATTTCCGTTTCGTAAATTATTGAATTTGTCATGCTTGAAGGTTGCAAATGTCTTAAAGATAATAAATACAAAAGCATTTTGTAAATTCAGCTTTAATGCTCAAGTATATACAACACTCTGTTTTAAAAGCCATGCTGTATTTCTCCAAATGTTTAAATAAATTTTGTTTAAAAATATGAATATGAAAATATAGTACTATGCTATTGTGATTTTTTTTAATACAACTTATACAAAAACATTTTCTTTATATTATAATTAAGCTGCGTATAAATTTCGGATAAGCGGAACTCTTGATTCGTAATGTTTCTACACGACCACATATCAGTCGCGCAACATTCAGGAAGCAGGTCCGGTTTAGTTTCTTTTTACGCAGTTTCATGTTCTACTTTATTAATTATTAAATAACGTAATTTCTCTGTAAAGTTAAGAAAGCCATTTCCTGTTTATTGGTGTGTACCTTATCAGTGCTGTGTTGTTGCGGTCAGTTTTTGAGTTAAGTTTATATACATTTTTAATATACAAGTAGATTTCATAGAGCGGTATGTCTAAAGCTGCCCCTCCCCTCCGGATCCTCTGTATTCACGGTTATCGACAGAATGGAAACTCTTTTAGAGAAAAAACAGGCGCTTTACGCAAATTGTTAAAGAAACAAGTGGAGCTGGTGTATATTAGTGCACCTCACAAAGTTCCAGCCACTCAAAATGAAAGTGAGTTCAATAGGTAATGTTTTTAAACCTACTTATCTGTCTATCTTAGGCATCAAATGTGTAGTTAACCCAATGATGACAAAATACTCTCTAAGTAGATAGTTTACAAATGCACCTTTGTTCATACAATAGCCAATCAGGAGTCAGAGAAGACTGGCGGTGGAGATGAGGACCAGAGAGGCTGGTGGTTCTCTAATATCCAGGCATGCAGTTTCAACGCACAGGAGACTTGTGAGAGCAGCCTGGGCCTGGAGGAAAGTGTGGAGACTGTGAGGACTGCAGTGAAAGAACTTGGTTCCTTTGATGGCATCCTGGGCTTCAGTCAAGGTGCCGCCGTGGTGGCCATACTGTGTGCCCTGCAGGAGCAAAAACTAGAGCCTGATTTTAATTTTCGCTTTGCCATCCTGGTTGCCGGATTCCGCAGTGCCTGTTTTCAGCATCAGCACTTTTACGAGGGGCCGGCGATTACGATTCCCTCTCTGCATGTGTTTGGACAGGATGATCGTGTTATTCCCGAGAAGATGAGTCAAGATCTGCTGCCAGCGTTTGATGAACCTCAGATCCTGGTTCATCCTGGTGGACATTTTGTTCCAGCAGCCTCCACACACAGGCAGACCTACCAGGACTTCCTCAGAAAATTTCAGTGAGGGGATCAAAACCTACGATTATGGAAGAATGTTTATGAAATGTAATAATGAAATTATACATGATAAATCCATTAAAATTCATTGTTGTTGAGTCATGAGTTATTCTTTTTCTCAGGGAAAAGCTCACTGCAATAAAAACTTTACACGTTTGTTGTTTTATTTGTGTTTTACTTTCACAGTATAATTTTATATAAGTTCATTACAGAGTCAATGCGTGTTAAGTGCTATAAACAGCGTCTGTGCTGTTGGATTTTTAAAGTCTCTTACGTTGTATGATAGTACCGCTCGTTTCCAATGGGGGCGGTAGTGAGTGGATGTCTTTTTTTATTTATGCTGGCAGCTGTTTATCATTTTCATTTGCCTGTCAGTGTCTGTGTGTTGTGTGAACTCACAGCAGAGTGGGAACTCTGTGTTCTCTCGTAGCTTAAGGGGAGTTTGTGGTCCAGGACTGCATACATGATGACTTCCAGATGTTTGTGGAAAGCACGCCTCTCTCCTCCCTCACTCTTTCCATGTAGCCAAAGCTTCCCAACACCTTCTCTTTCCGTTTAATGACCCGATCTCGATCTCTCACTGTTCCTCAAAATCTCTTTTATTCTCCCTGGCTCCATAAACCTCTTATTCTTGTAAATGTCAATTACACAGCTCTGTGCAAAAGCAAAGGTAGGGGTTTATTATTTTAAATTACCTGGGTTATTAAAATAACCCAGGTTGCCTGCGCTGTTGCTGTATTTAAACATCTAAATGAAATCAAAATTGACAGTATTTGTTAATACACTTTCCTTGTTTTTGATTCCATGCACATTATTCCAAAAATAATCTGTTAAATACAATTTAGTCTCGCCCTATATGTGTTTTTCATTAAATGTCCCTCAGAAATGTTGCATTATGGAAGTGAAATGGGTTGCAAATGTGTAATATATTTGTATACATGTAGCTGATACATGCATACAGACCCACTGTTAAATATTTTTGCATAGATTCTACTTTGAAATAAAGCCCTATTCATAGCCAGCTTCATTTACCCTTGACTTTCCTGCAATTTTCCATCTGTGTGTGATTCATCTTCTCCTCTGAATGTGTTGCCAGATTTAATTATAATTCTATAAATGTTCACGGGTGTGGAGACGATGTTTAAAAGCATGTGTCAGGGGGCATTACAGACCTTGTCAGCTTTATTCCTAAATAATAAATTTGTTGACATTGCTGAAAGACAGATAATAAAGTAGGTGTTAAGCATAAGTGGTTGTTTTATATAGCCAGCTGCAAATTTAAAACACTTAATAGGCTACATAATCATTATTTCCCAAAACAGGACAAATGTAGTCATTTATTTAAGTGTAATAATGATGCTATGCCATGCATATATATATTTCTTTTATTACAGATATCTGAGCAGTGATCAGGTCATGCTTCAAACATTTTTTACAGCCTTTTCCCCTTTTATGTTTTTTTTCCCTTTTATGTTTTTTTTCTGTAAGTCCCTCCCATGTATTTTTCCCTTTTGTTTTTCCATCCTTTCCTTCTCCATGCCACGTGTCTCATTCCCCAGTCAGACACATGGTTTTGATAATTGGAATACAAGGGAAGAGGAGAAACAAACTCCCTATTGCCAGTAAGTTTTACAACAGCCCTGTGACTCCAGCCTTTGGAATCCATGGACTTACACAACAGCAGTGGTCAAGGGTGACCGGGATAGTTGTGTAAGTTTGGGGAAGGGCAGGGGATGGAGGCAGCCAGGGGGTTGTTGTGTGCGTCCGGTTGTATTTTGATTCTGGTGGACCATATGAGAATGAAAGGTGATGCCAGCAACCTGTGTTAAACATAACAGGAGAGTTTTTTTCTGTTCTGAGGAATGAAGAAGGCGTGGTCTTGAAAATGGGGGGCGGAGCTACCAAGTGTATTTATTAAAGCATTTGGACGCAGTACTTTCAACTTGCTCTGTTACTTTGAGGTTATGTCACCAGATGTTTTTGTCTCAATAACTTCTGCCTCTGGACTATAGTCTCTGTGATGCCCTGTGGGAGTTTATGTGTATATGAAACATTTCGAGAAGTGATGCAGTCGGAAAAATGTGATAATCTTGGATGGCTAGTATTTCTGTCAGAATAACGTATGTATTGAATCTTACCATAACATGTCACTCATAGTTTCTTTTGAAAGACCCGGTAAAATGAAGTTTGAATTTGTGTGTATTTCAGGATCTTAGAATTATTTTTGGAAAAGCTGTTTATTTGCAGCATGACTACATGTGTCTATATTTGCTGTAAATGTTGCAGAATAATTGTTTGTACAATGATTGGAGAAAGTTGCCCGGGTTTCTACTGAAGTCAAAACTTTAAAATAGCTGCTGTGATCTTCCCCATTTTTATTGCTATAAAACTGTAGTTTGGTGTATACCATCATATGTAAACATTAGAGGTTTGTAATATATTAATTTAAAGTGTAAGTTTTAGATAGCTGAGTATTTAAATTAATTAAGAGAGAAGATCAGAAGAGAGGGAGAAAATAAAAAGCATAATGTAGATCTGATCGGATCAAAAGACCTTTGATATTTCAAGAAAAGTGACACGTTTAATAAAGGTTAATAACTGTGAGGTTTCTTCATAGAAGTACATCAAGCTTAATAAAATGAAATCTGTTATGACGAAGAGGTCATTGTAAGAACATTGCTTTACTGCTGTGGCTGGAAAGACTAATGAAAGTGATATAGAGACCTGCACTGAACCAGATTGTACCCCAAAAAACAATTATGATGTCACTCTGTGATGAAGCGCATGGTCCATATTTACAAACAAAGAGTAGGAGGGAGGAACAAATGTAATTTTGCTGCACTATAATAGCACAAAAAAAAACAGAAACTGCAAGAGAATCATTTGGTTTAATTTGACATCTTTAGTAATACTAGTGATGTTTCTGCTACACAAGATATTTGCAAGTTCACAGTTCAGTTTACTAATGAAAAGTTTACATGAAACCAGTCTCCACAACTGAATTCAATTTAGCCAGAGAAGTGCCAGGGTAAAAGATTTCTTTGACAAGACTGTATTATTAAGAGCAGTCATTAGAGATACTTGAGTGTTAAGGGAATACTTAACACTTAAGTATCTCTTGAGTGTTAAGTATTCCCTCAAGTATTAATACTTAAGGGAAAATAAAAATGTGAAAAGTGAGGCTGTTTTAATCACTTTAAAACTTTAAAGAGGTGATTTTTTTAAAGAGTGTTGTTTGTTTTCTATTCATCACAATAAACCTCATGAGGCATGTTATGGGTTAGTTAATGACACAGCATGTTGGCTTTTTTTCCCTTAGACGGTCAACCAGTGTTCTATAACAGGGGTACAAACAGTTGTCAGGAATTTAGGAAAACATCCAGCAAAGTGTGGTTTGAGTTACTTATTATTTATTTCCTGTCTGATCCAAACACCCGGTTCTGTCACTTCATGGTTTTCCTGTTTATGTGGACAGTGTGTACCAAGATGAGAGCCAAAATCCCCCTGTTCTGTCTTCCTTCTTTCTTTTTATTATCTTTTATCTTTATTTTTGTTGCTTGCTTGCAGTGAGATCTCGGTAAGCAGTAAATATTTGTGATATCATTGATATCTCATGTTTTGGTGGAAGGAATATTTGTGGTTTGGCTGTTCCATCTGGTGTCTGTGTACAGGGGCACATTTGGGTCAATTGGAGGCGGGGCTAATAAATCATGATACTTTTTACTTTTTCCAGCTGTATTTAATGTGCCTGTTTATCTCCGTTTGTTTTGTACAATATAAAAGCAATTCACTTTAGGCTATGATTATGACTATACATTTATTGATCACTTCTTACATTTTAAACTAAATTGTATACAGTTCTGTAACAGCTCAGTACAATGACGAGCCTCTCCAGAGATTGAACTAATTACTGTGTTCAGCTGATTATTTTCAAAAGAAAGGCTGTGAGTAAATGTGTATCTCTGAATGCAGATCTTGGCCCTGAACAGTAAGAGTTTATGTGCTGAGGTTCAAATATCAGCATATGGTCTCTTACTTGTAGGGAAAAGAGTCAATGCCATCAACCTGTTTAATTTTGTTGTGTGTGGATCTATAATCATTTAATCACCTTTGGAAGATTAACACGGTTTCGACTAAATGCATAAATGTTTTACTTCTGCAAAATATGATCCTAATGGAGAACTGTGAAGACCTAAAAAAACTGAAAAATGTAAATATTTCAAAAAATATCATTTGAAATAAAGAAACCAAATCTGTTGTTATTAGATTCTGCAATTTTATTAAATGTCTTTTGGTATAATTATAAAGATTTATAACATAAGGACTGAATTAAATACTGACATTTTTATCGTTTTATATTAAGTTCAGCGCATACAGTCTTTATCCTCCAGAGGGCGACATATGACTGCTAAACTGCTAAGACTTTTTTCAGACACGTAGGCCATATTCTATTGCACAATATTCAGTAATGTCACTGCAGTACAAAATAAACGTATACAGACATTTCTAATTTCTTAATTACTCACAATAAATACACCTGCCCTACTATCACAGACAGCACTGCAATAGGTAGAAAATCTATGTCTGTCATTAATTGCATAACATATTCTTCCATTTACTAGAAATCTCAGATTCATTAAAATGTCTTCTGTCTGTTCCACAGGACATTCTCTGAATAAGAGCAATCATTGGCACCCAACATTAGAATGAGAAGAAATCAACTGTATCATCAGAGCAAATTAAAAAGCCTACATTTCTATATCCTTATACAGTACAGTACATTATACATTATATAATTTTTGTTTTGTTCCATTTGTCATTTAAAAAAATAAAGTTTACAGTCAGATCATATTCACTTGATGTACAGTCATTGTTTTCTTTGCTTTTCTTTGAAGTCAGGAAAAAAGTGTCTACAGAAACTGAGCTTTCTCACAAGTGTTAGAAAGGTGAGACATTGACCTACTTTCTAAAATCAAATCATTTTGTAACTGTTGTTAGTTAATTAACTGTGGTCACACGCATTAAATATAATTTACTCTGTTAGTCACAATTATCTTCCTGTTGTGGCTATAACACCTGCCCCTTGGCGACCATGGCTGTAGACTGTTACCACGTGCCGTCGCTACAGTAACAATCTAAAGCCACGGTCACCATGGAGACAGCAGAGGTAGGGATGAGGAGGTGTTGGCATGGTAACTAGAAATAGTGCACTCCTATTGGTTTGTTAGATGAAACGCCATGCCTCCATAGCACAGGGCTCCCCCAATACAGGCTCAGTAACACGCAACTGTTTGCCATCACAGAGTATTTTTGATGTGTGAAAGTGTGAATTTCCCTTTCTGACTGCATCTAATTTGACAGATGACAGACAAAGAAAACAGTTTTCAAAACTAAAAGAGTTCTGCTTAACCATCCTCTGTATTACTGTCTCTTGTAAATGTGATATTTGTGGTGCTGAGACGCTGTATAACTGTCTTTATACAGTAAGTCAGGGGCTGGATCCAGACTTCAGTAGCCATGACTGTAGACTGTTACTGTACTGTTGGACTCCATAAGCAGTAAGCAGTCTAGAGCCAAGGTCATGAAGTACTGGCATAGTCTGTA
>JAZGTK010018262.1:0-11916 GCA_036877625.1 Ambastaia sidthimunki
AGAGAGAGAGAGAGAGAGAGAGAGAGGGATGAGGGTGTGGGCTCCATCACTCCTCCGCACAGCTATCAGACTCAGCACCTCAGGGCTGGAACTGTGCCAAAACAGCCATGAAGCCGAGCTCGGTCTGACTGGTACCATCTAATGCTGACGCCTACCCATTATAACATCTCATCATACCCCATAACTGTCCTCATGCTCATGTACAACACTTCACTGCTGGGGTGCTTTTATATCCCTTCTGGAATAAAATAAGGTTAATGTCAGATAACAGTAAAACTACTTAATTATCAATACTTGCAATCTTTGCTTCTCTCTCATGCAAACCTCTACATGCACGTTTCCTATGCTGCACGGTTTTTATATTCCACATGCACAATCAATACATTTCAACCTGAAGGCACTTTAGCAACAACAACAACTATATAAATCATTAAAAATCCATCTACAGTGCATCAATCTCTGTTTCCTGGCCTGACCTTGTTTAGCTGAATATTAACACTTCCCCATTCCCTCTATTCTTTGGGCAAACAAGTAGTACCGCCCCAAATTAACGCCATTGGCTGAGCCAGTGTTGTCATGTCCAGTCAGGGTGCTCAGACAAACAGATCACAGTTCTGTTTGTTGCTGAAAACAACAACATTTAATCTCTTTGTATTGTACATCTACAGTGTAGCGTCTTACCTCTTCTTTGAATAATAATCCGAAGCAGCGGATTGGCCGAGGACAGCGCTTTGTGGAAGTTGTCATCGTTGTTGATCGGAAGTAGATCCCCATGGATGTCAGCATATCCCAGCAGCACATCCACTCCGGGGATCCGATGAATGGTTTGCAACAGCTGGTAGAATTCCTGGAAGCCTCCAGCTCCGTTTCTCTTCAGGGCAAATCGTCTGTATTCTGCCTCAAACTGCGGCACAAACACAATTGCAAACACACGTGATGGAATAGACTACTAATGCACAGCACTTAGCATGACACATCAATCACAACATCCACCAGATAACAACCCAGTAAAACACGCTTGAAATGCGATCCCATTTAAAGACGAGGCACTCCAGATTTTTTGAAGTATTTCTGATCATCATGTTCATGATTATCATGTTTAAAAAAATAATAATGTTGATAATAAAAATAACAACAGCGATTTCATGCACGCATGCGATTTTGCATGTATGCACGCATTTATTGCTTAGTGGCTGCTGCAGCTGTATTGCTTCTTGATGTGCACTTGCTGCTCTGCGGAAGCCATTAAGGTGATAAAGCAAGCAGTGAGGAACAAAGGGAGGGTCAATCTAATCAAGTGCTACAGATAAAGAGATGAGAACAGTGGCATTAAAAAGACAAGCTTCTCCAGGCCACACACACACACACTCTGAATGGATGGGGAATTCATCTCAAGAGCTCTTGTTAACACTGAGCATACTGGACGAATTCTGTCAGACCCCTCAATTTAATTGCATTAGGCCAATGACTTCCTCTTGATATCCATACCATACTATAATGCTGAAGAATGATATGAACCGAGATACCACTAAAAATCAATAGGTCACATTTTGGATCATTTAATAATATGGAGTGGTACAGTGGGTCTCAGTGGGTTTTTATTTACAAAATGAAAAAAAAAGTTTTTACCTGTGCTGTCATAGGCAGTGTGTGTTTAATCCATCAAAATGAAAGTCTTAACTGTTGTAAAAAGAGACTTCAGGTGTCATTGATCACAATCTGAACAATTCGTGATGAATGACAACAAGCCCTGCAGTATCTCTGCTGATAATCCTGTTTCACACCACATGACAGAAACAAAATAAGCTGTGGGCACAGTTTCATGATGACTTTAAATCTTATAATAAAAATACTTTTCATTTCTGTACTTTCTGTACCACAAAGCATGCCATGTTATTCTGCTAAATATTTTTTTAATAATATATCTCGCATATAATATATATCACATGCTTTGTCACTCACATATTGAACATGTTACTGACTTAATATCTTCCTTCTTGTACCACAATAACATATTTCATCATTGTATAATAACCTATTTTGCAAAACTGGCTAAAGCAGAATCACACAAAGTTCAATAGGGATGTTATGTGTAATCACCACAATAACACAGGTGATCAAAAACAATCATACCTTACATACTTACATACTTAAACTATGATAACACGACCTGTTTGACAAAAAAAAATCACTTCAACTCAACTCAAATCTTAAGTTACTTGTTCTTTCAAAATGCCATTGCAATGAGTAAGCGATAAACTACGGCAGAAATCCATCAAAAGCAGGAGAGAGCAATTTCTTCCAATTTCCTCTCAGGAAGTGAAGAGTGTCACCACACACTATACACTCTCTCTAATAAAAACCAGACCCTCATGCAGGAGGCCTGAAGTGATTCAATTAACCAGTTCAAACAAGAATAACACAAAAAAAAGACACAAACTATCCACATTCAGCAGTTTTCCTGCTCTTATATAGCCTGTAATTTCACTGGAATATACCTAGATTTGTTCTTCTCTATCTAACATTTTTTCAAAAAGGAAGAATAATAAAAACATATCTTGCTTTGGTTGGCAAATAGTGGTTGATTTTTCCAATAAGTACACTGGGCACAGTGACAACAACGACTGGCGTACAACAGAAAGCAAAAACAAGCGTCTAAAAAGGCCAGAGGGAAAAAAAGCTGAATGACTGACACTTTAAATAAAGACAGAATAAGAGAAATTTGCATATGTAACAGTAGCTCGTTTGTCATGTTGCCTGTCGTCACGCATGCACGTTCAGATGATAATACACCGAGCTCACATAGATGAGGTTTGTTTACACATCTGTACAGATTCAGAATTCAACAAATATGTATTGTGTTGACATTTTAATGTAGAGAATTGTTAAACACCTGACTACTCTTCTTTCTGAAAAAATAAACGAGAAGCGTAACGCGAAACCCAAAATAAAGTCCTCTACTATGCGTATAGACAGCCGGGTTTGTGTAATACACAGCTCTTCTAATATGATTAAAGTCTCTCAAATTGATCTGTGTGATCTGATGGTACCAGGACTGCAGGGGTTCGGCTATTCTTTATGGGTATGAAACATGCATAATTGATCAACAGGGCCTAATCGGCTCATTGCGTACGTATGTCTATCCGTACGGTTCCTCACAATGCACCAGACGCGCACATCACATCACACAGACCGGACACGGAGACCTGCCGTTATAATGATCCTAATTACGGGTCTCACGGCTTAGAGTCTCACACAAACAAATCTGCCATCAGCGTTTCTCTCTGTGTATGGATTAGTACACAAACCCCCCCGGCATTGATGCTCCGGAATCGGATAGCGCACCGAAAATCCCCCCAATTATGCGCACCAGCTTTGGCACCCGCGGAGCGCTGCGTAAACACCCGTGTTTACATACGCACGCTGTCAAAAGCGGCGTAATGCAACATTTATGGGATTCACTTACTTTGCTTTTCACCTCGACCACATTTTCCTCGTTTTTCTGCGGCGTCCTCTGATGGTGCCGTGACATGTTTGCGGTGTATTCCCACGGGCGGTAACCCCCTATATGCCGGAGTAGGAAGTCAGTGAATCAGTTGACCGTTTGCGCAGCATGGGGAGGCTGACTGATCCGCAATACCGCTTCCCAGTCACAGACCGATTCCTTAGAGTCGATTTCCCGGTTGTGGGCGGGACCAGTGCCTTTTAATAACAATGACGTCAGAAGGCCCCGCCGCTAGAAGGCGTGGTAGAGGTCGTGCGTAATGTCACATGTAAAAGCAATGTTACTTTGACCTCTCAGAGGGTGGGATGTGGAAAAAAAGATATTGACAATATCCGATGATATCATGACCTATTAATAGATAAGACGTTGAGAAAACACAGTAACAAGTGTGGAGAGGAAACAGCAACATTATGTTTGTTTTGTGGTTGCTTCCCAACTTCATGGTGTCTTTGTCCCCTGTGGCCGTCCTGGAAACTTTACCATCCCTGCCTGGTGCCAGGTGCAAATCTATCTAGACCTTATATTTGATGCCTCATAGCTATTCTGCTCAAATACACCTCTTTGATCTGACTTTCTTTTTCTCTCAATGAATGATTTAATACCAGACCTGCTATAATCAATACCATTCCACATGAGATCCTGGCAGAACTAAACCTTTAGAAAGGTTAGAATGTAAGATTTAAAACATTTCTTTCAAGTATGTAAAGGGATGGTTTGCCTGAAACTGAAAATTCTGCCTTCGTTTACTCACACTCATGTTTAAAACAAATGTCTTTCTGTTTTCAATGGGACAAAAGAGAGAGATATCTAAAAGAATGTTCGCGTTGCTCTTTTCAATAGTGACAAAGGTTGAGCTCCTCCCAAAGAAAGTCACATGGGTTTGGCACAGCATGAGGATGAATAAATGGTGACACAAATGTAATTTTTTAGTGAACTATGCCTTTACCCAGCTAACAGGGAACATTCTCAGAACGTTGGCTGACATTCTCTAAAAGTTCTCTTAAAGCTGTCAAAAAACGTTCTTGCAGTAACTTAACTTAAATAGAACATTTATAAATGTTATGTCATATCAAAAACGTTATTCTTAAGTTGTTAGTGGAACATTTAAAAACATTTTATAACAATGTTTTTATAACCAAACAATAATAATACAATGTCTAAAAAGCTGGCTTATTTTTAATAATTTTGTTACTAATGGAAGCGTTAGGGAAATGTTCTTACAACCTATAATTGTTAGCTGGGTAAGCACTTCAGTGTACTGTTAACTGGTTCCAAAAAAACTTGGCTAGAGAAACTATTAACAAACATCCATTTGAGTTGAAAAATGTGACATCTGCTCACTCGATGTTTGATTTGTTTCCATTTTGGTCTTCTTTTGGGCTTCTGTCATTTATTGCTATGTGATGTCCTCTGGTTTTAATTAGGCCTTTCTTGTGTTCCTTGTTGTCTGTCCAGTTTTTCTGCTCCGCTCACCCTCTCTATGGGCCTCAGTCCAGCTCAGATGATGATAGAAAGCAGAAGAATGCTGGAATGTGGAGGGAGATGATAATCCTGCACTCTCACTGGTTGCTCATCACAACAGTCAGTGCTTTGATCTGCTGTTCATCTGGTGTGGGCCCAACAATTTCCTGGAATATAGTGAAAAAATGAAGTTTGAATGCGTGCCTCAGTTTTTTCACATAGGTAATGGTGACTCAGCTGGTGACCTGTAAGGTATTTTCAAAATTGAGTTGGACATCAGTGTTGGGTCTGATCTGTTCCTGCAGCATATTTAAAGGGTCTTAAATTTGATTTTCATTGAAGATATAAACATGAAATTTTCTGACATCTGACTGGGCTATGTTGTCTCCTGGCTGTGATGACATACAAAGCATTTAACCTGCCAAACAAGATGTTTGTTAAATAAGTACCTGCTAAGCCGTAGATCTGTTCAGTGACTCAGAACTGAACTTATTGTCTGAAAAACAGAAACTTGGGCACATAGTTTAGGTTTAATTTGTCCTCTCTATAATGACTCACAGAGGTTTTATATCATCACAGGAAGTTACATCACAGCAGCACCCCGGCTAACAATTTTAGGTTGTAGGAACGCTTCCTAATGTTTCCATTAAGTAACAAAAAAGTGAAAAATTTAAGAAGTTCCAGGAATGTTAAAAATGTCCAGTTTTTTTAGATGTTGTATTAAAATTATTGCTTGGTTATAAGAACATTATTTAAACATTTTTTAAATTCTGCAACGTTTAAAAAATGTTTCACTAACAACTTAAGAATAACAGTTTTGATATATATGATATATAATGTTCTACTAATGTTACTGCAAAAACATTTTTGAAAAACTCTGAGAGAACTTTTAGAGAACATCAGCTGGGACACAGACGAGGGAGACTATGAAGCTGCTATTTCTATTACTGTTTTAGAAAAATGTCTGAAAGCCATAAGATGAACCTGTTGTTTTCTGGGAGACAGACCCAGCCACAGACAAATGGGACTGTGTTGAGGCTCTGAGCTCTATCTTGAATCTTGAATATCTTGAATCTTGAGCTCTTACATGTGAATACATATACATTTGATATGAATATTGATCCTTTAACACTCGCCTACAGAGCATTAGTTTTTAGCTGAAATTGTATCTGTTTATCACAGTGTTTTACTGCATAGGTGATGAATGCTTAAGAATGTGAGCAATTCAAGAGGGGTCTGGTTAGTACAAGCTGATAAGATATTAAATACTCCCAACGCTGGTGTTTTTTTAACTTTATGTAACCAGGACGCTCAACTTAAATCATGAGTCTTAAATATCATGAGTCTATTGAACTGTTGTCATTATGACCTTAAGCATATGTTAATTTTTGGGCAGAAATGACATGGAGGTTGACATTCAATACAATCTGTCAGCAAATGTCTCAGTTTATTTTCTAATCTCAAATGAAATGTCACTCCAGACACATTTCACTTTGTGATTATATTAAGACTTACAGTAAAACTGATGCATTTAGAGTATTTTAAGCTGGCTTAAACAAGTGACATTATGACAAATGGAAAAGGGCATCCTCTTAACAGGACAGATCTCATACACCCTGTGACATTATCTTCAATACCTATTCTCATACCTCAGCTGAATGGACAAACATGCCAGCCATACCTGTCTGGAATCACAACAATTTCTCCATTCTCTAACCACACATTGAAATGTTCACCTCTGGTATTTTTATCTCATTGTACTTTGTTGACCAACCTGTGAATTATATCAAACAAAACGTCACTGAAATAATTTAATGTTTGGATCACTCCATTTAGAGTAATTCAAACATGCAAAACCAAATCAAGGTCAAAATAAAAAAAGGTACATTTTAAATTACGAGACACTAAAACAAGTCTATTTTGGGCTGGCATGTTGCAATTAAATACATTATTAATTCATACATTACTTTATAGCAATACATATTTTTTAAATGAAGCATTCAAAAAATAAAGGTTCTTAAGGGTTAAAGAACCATTTATTTCTTATCTTATTTTAGTCTAAACATTTTTCCACTACAAAGAACCTTTTGTGAAACAGAAACGTTCTATGAATGTTGAAAGTTCTTTATGGAACTATACAGCCAAAAATGGTTCTTCAATAGCATTGTGAAGAACTTTTTATGAGTGTACAACAACAACATAAAGTCTGGGCTGTATTGAGAATGACTGGAAATGGTCCAGGCAATATAGACCAGCTTTCATTAATGTTTGATGAGCATTAAGACTGGTGATATTTTTATTACTGGATAAGAACCAGGGACACTCAGTACGGTTGAGCTCAAATGCACCAAGAAAAAGCTCTGATCTTGAAAGAGTTGTGTACAGGATTTGAGGAAAGTTGTGTACAGGATTTTAAAGGCATGTATGTGTGTGTCTGTGCATATGTGTGTGTGTAAGAAATGCTGTCAGACTAGCCTGTACACTCAGCTTTGAAGACTCCGCATTTTCCCCTTTCTCCTGTGTCCCTCAGCAGGTTACCAGACCCAGGCTGTCGGACATCAGCGTCTCTGTTGCCTGCACAGCATTCCAGAAGCAATAGCTTTGAGAAAAAGAATTCCTGACATGGTATGATTAGCATCTAACTTGTCACACAGCTTATATGAACATGTCAAATGTGTGTAGCTCAAACAGTAGAGCATTGTGCCAGGAATGGGTTAAACTCCCAAAATAACATTGTGACCTGATAAAATGTTTACTTTGAATGCAATGCACCTCATTTAAAGCATTTGAAAAATGCATAAATGTGGACCTGGACCAATGACTGGTGCATTAAACTGGGTGTAGTAGATTTCACAAACGTGTCCATCAGTGCATGACCTGTAGAGTTACATGAACAACATTCTTCTCCAAGCAAATTCCTTAAAGCGCCAATCCGTAACTTTGCCTCTCTACCGCCATCTTTGTTTGAAATATAAAATTGCAGGTCACGTATTTTATTGCATATGTTGAACAAATTTTCCAGACTGTCAGAATTTCAGGCACTATGATTGAGGTACATGAATATTGGCCACATGCCTCCTTTCTGAAACATGAGAGATCAAGCCGGAATGTGAGACGTCACCTGGTCACCATGGTTACATGTCTGTATCAGCAGCGCTTTGTCCTAGTTTGAAAGGAGAGGCTGTTTTGTGTTTTTATCTTTGTGTGTGTATGTGGTTGTGAAGTGGTGTGATAGCTGTCTGTCCCAGAACGATTTATTATAATATGTTTTGTGTCTAGAAGTCACATAAAGTTCTACCTGACTGGTACCCAAAGTAAAAATAGTGTGTGAAAAAGGAAGAGAGATTATTATGTGAATTTAAGGATTAATCTTTATTTTCTTAGTGACCACCAGTATGTTTGAGCATAAGGTGGTCATCATCTGTGTGTGTGTGTTTACGCAGGGTCTCAGTTACCGAACGACCCTGCTGCCATAAATATTTAAATTCTGCCACCTAGTGGCCACAAGGTGTTATTAACCTCAGGGTCACGTTAGCATTTCGAACCCAAGACCTCGGCTTTGGCATATTTTACCATTTGAGCTACAGGAACATAGGCTTCTGTAATTTGGACATTGTTTGAAAACAATAATACAGTTAATTTCTGAACAAACATCATTACATTTGCCAAAATTAATGCTTTAGATTATGCAACTATTTATTAATCAAAATACATTGTTGCGTTGCCACAAATTACAGTCAGGTGTCACCATGATAAGCAAAACGTGGCTGAAAAACGCAGCCTGTCTTCATTTCACTGCACATAAATTAAATACAATAAAAATTTAATTGTATTCAAGGTATCTGCATGTTTTGAAGGTTCATCTAGATGTCTGGAGAGAGAAAGTCTTGTGGACTCAGTTATGAAGTCAGTAAGTGGCAGCGTTTCACAGAACTTCCAATAGACAAAATATCTGCAGATAAACAGATAAAAACACAGTACAGAACCAAGAGAACTAAAAAAAAATCCACAATCATCCAGAGCATTTTATCATAAACTTCTGTTGTACTATTAAGTTTCATGTTTCATTAAGTTTCATACATTAATGCTTGTGCACTATTTAGCTACTAAAGATCTGATCGCTATTTCTGGAATCTTGCTGAGGCATTTTGTTTCATTTGTAACAAGTCAAGTGGCTTTGAAACTTGTTGGGCAACTTTGCTTTAATCTGTGCTGAAGACAAAGAGTGCATTGTAATACTTATTCCTTACATGTAAGACACACGTTTATGTAAGATATACATTCTAGATATACATGAAAGTCACTCTTTAAAGTCACCTGCATGAAGTTATGCAGATATACTCAGAATAAATACAAGACATTGGGGCGAGTTGTCACAGTGAAAAATTGACTATCCCTCAGAAACTGTAAGATTTTGAGTCAAAAGTCCACAATTAATTTACACAAATGTAAAAAAAAACATTACTGTAAAACTTGAAATATGAAAATCTTTAAATGAAATGAAAACTTGCATGTAAGTTTATAACCCCAAATGAAGAAAAGAATTTTAAGACTGAAGATTTTAAGAATTCAAAATTAAAGCCGCAATTCATAACTTTTTTTTTAAATGAACAAAAATCACTTAAGCAAGAACATGACAGATCAGTGTTTAACACAATCTCCTTACCTAATATTTCAGGAAATTGGTCAAATTTTCCCATGGCATAATAGCAGGGTTAAGATAACTTAGATAACTATATTTTTTTTAATTTGAAATTCTCTTATTTAAACAAATAACACTTGATATTAAAAAAAGCAGAATAGACTTGCAGATTGAACAGACCTGAACAGACATTTTACCATTAATCTCAACAGTTTCTTCATTTGACATCCTTAAATACGTAAAGACATGACAGGTGAATGATGAGAGTAATAACAGTTCTCTCAAGAAATACAATAGAACTCTTCTAGATAAGGAGGGTGACAGCATCCCACAGTCATTTCTCAGTTCTCTTGTGTGGTTTGTATGTGTAACTTCCTTACGTTTAACGCTCACTTCCACATCTTTGTCTGACTGAGGTTACGTCTGCGGTATGTCTGAGGAACAACTTTATGTAGTACATAATACAGCCTTCCCATCATATGAAGCACAATTCATAAGTGTATATAACCAGCTTTGTAGTATTTTCAAAGATATTCATGTAAATTCAGTCATTTTTACTTCTAATGTACGTAAAACTTGTGTTAAACCCTTACTATCCAATAAATGGACTGATAACTGATGTTGCTATAGGAACGACAAGATCACGAGTTTGATTTCCAGGAAACACACAAAGTTATAAAATGTCTATTTAAACAAATTTATAAATACCTTGAATATAATGTGAGTTGCTTTGGATGAAAGTGTCTGGTAAAAACAAAAATATAAATATGATAATAACAATATAGCCTATTTTGAAAACTAAATTTCACATGGCAGATATTTTGTATGTTTCTAAATGAAAAACATTTTCAAGAATCATAATTTACAGTCAAACTTAAACATGATAATTTAGGAAAGTTTTCTTCCAATGGACATATAATAAATCATTTATTAATGATTTTATAGATTAATTTTTGTAGATTTTCACATTTGAAAATAAACTGTATTCCTCCTTTGCATATACTTTGAATTAAACCTGTTAAGTGAATGATATATGCAAATATAATGTCAATATTTTCCCTCTGTGTATTCCTCCTTTGCATATACTTTGAATTAAACCTGTTAAGTGAATGATATATGCAAATATAATGTCAATATTTTCCCTCTGTGTAGGAAGAAAAGAGCTATTGTCTGGGAGGGACTTAGCAACTAGTGGTGCTACATTTTGGCACCTAGTAAACATTCACAGACTTTCAAGAGTTAAAGGACTGTTCACTCCATAACTGATTACTCCCACATTTAACACATAGACACTTACATATGTGAGTGTGCATTCCATCGTTGACAGGGTGTAGTGGCAGGTCACGGACCGAGCCTCTGACAATGGCATCTAGAATATGCGACAGTGTTCTGGTGACTGGCTCCAACCGTGGAATTGGACTTGAGTTGGTTCGTCAGTTGGTCGATTCACCTTCATCTCCACTTAAAATATTTGCTGCTTGTAGAGACCCAAATGGACCAAGAGCACAGGTAAGAAATAAAGGAAAGGTCAGGCCATACAAACATGTTTTCAATTGTTTTTTTCCATGTGTTTCAATATACATTTGTTTTGAATGTATTTTTACATATTTTACATTATATATATATATATTTTTAATGAGTAAATGTCTTTGATGTGATAAATGCAGCTGGATGGGATATTACTAGATCTTGTTGACACCTGTGAAACTTTGCACCCTTTGATATGGTTCAATTTTACAAGGAAAACACAAATGACTCACTGTGACAGTGAAACTAGTTGGGCAACTCTGCTTCAGCCGTTCCTGTGCTGTAGATTAAGGCTGTATTGTGACGCATTTCTTAGATGTATCTGTGAGATGTGTCATTCTGCAGTAATTTTTGTATAATCCTACAACCTACCTAGAAACATTTCCAACTGCTTTTGTTTCAGGAACTCCAGGAACTAGCTCAGAAGCACCAAGATGTGATCACAGTTGTCCAACTTGGTAAGAATTTGACTATTAAATTCATTTCGTGATAGAATTATTATAATTCTAGATAGATAGAACTGATAATGATAGAATTTGTATTAGCAGTTATTCAATACAAAGTTATTCAGAGTGATTATTCAGTTTTTAGTGATGTCATGATCTGATAGTAAACAAATGTTCTCTCTGATTTCTCAAGACATTGATAGTCCGACTAGTATTACAGAGGCCTCAAAGGTGGTGGAGGCCAAACTGAAGGACAAAGGCTTGAATCTGATCCTCAACAACGCTGGTGTGAATATTCCAGGATCTCTAGCAGAGACAGGAAAAAGTGAGATGGT
>JAZGTK010018263.1:0-11916 GCA_036877625.1 Ambastaia sidthimunki
CTCTGAATCATTCATCACACACATAAGGACAGTATCCATTTCAATGATGGAGAATGAAACGGATGGACAATTTAAGAAACACAATTTTGAAAATTGTCCATTAGTGTATTAACCGTAAAGGCGCATTAGCAATTTTTATGGTTCAACACATGGTCAAAAACAGCACTTGTCTTTCTTGTCTTAAAACAAGCCATTGTTCTGACCTTATAAAAGGTTATAAAATAGAAGGAAATCAGAAAAGGACATTTTGGTCTAGATAATAATAGGTAAAAGCTGTTTGGGGCAAGGTGTCATTGACATTACTTGGTATTGTATCCGTTTAAGGAGAAAAAGACCAATTTAAAAGCCAATATTTTCCAGGGAGGCTGCCTTGAACAGGAGTAATGTAATGGTACACAACTGAGGGTTTCAAACATTTGATGATTCATTCTGGCAAATTCAGAAATCTCATAAAGCTTGTGTCAGTGCAGGACTCACATCGAGGTGCCTTCAAAATAATTTATTATATGAAGTGCAACATGAAAAAATATCATACAATTCCAGAATGCTTACAACTCCCAGGTGGTAAACACCATGAAACAGTATTAACATTGAATGACCCTCAATGTTTTTTCAGCGCATGATTATTATCAGTATCATTGTGTACTGTTGTCTTATGGCTCCACCATTTGAAGGTTGAGGCTGAAGGCTTTTTATTTTGTAACCGATTACTTTATATTATATAATAAGCTCATTTGCAATGCATGTGAATCCTTTCTGTTTGTATTGCATTTTTTCTGCATGAGAAAATGGTTCAATCTGCATGAGAGAATGGATTCAATTTTGCTTGTATTGTGAAAACTGTAACAAATCTTGAATTTCCTGAGGCTGCATCTTTTTACAGAGTCTTTACAGAGTCTTTACAGCAGTCATACAACAAGCTGTAAGTTACGGCTTGTTGCTTGAAATAAAATAGCTCATAATAGTCACAAAAATGTGACTCCTGACTGACAATGGCCTTCAGCCGTGACTATATTCACAATATAACATGGGCCTTGAGTTGCTTTTCTAAAACGTTTTCTAAAGCAGAACAGACTAACGCTGCATGAAAAGATGCACAAGAGATTCATCTGCAGATAAGCCTCTAACGAACACCCACACATCAGAAACCCACCAGCTCATTCACAAAACAAGGTCTCCCAGTGGCCTCCTTAAACCCTTGCACCCAATTTCTGTGTTTTATCTTACAGCGATCACTCAATATTCAGAACAGAATTATAACAGAGATCTCCACAAATGATGTTCAGTTCACGATCTTTAAATAATAAACGTACGTCTATGTTACTTAAAAAAACAAGGACAGCCATTGATCTTTATAACAAAGAGGCAGATGTTTAATTTAGTCTTCTACATCTTATATAGCATTTAAACTTTTGGTTTTTCAAGAGTCTTGACCTTGGTCTTACATTATTTATAGTAATACAAAAAATAAATGGGAAGAATTTACACTCGTCATTATTTGATTTTATTGAATGTATTCATAAAACATCAAAACACAAGTATTTACAAAACATCACTCACCAAGCATCATGTAACTTTGAACATCACCTCTTCGATGGTGAAATATTCGAAGGTCATTTCAATGTTATTTCACTAGATGAAAAAGGACCAGTGGACGTGCTAACTGAACTAAAAGAATAGTATAATCCTATTGTTGTGGGCTGATAAATCCAGCTAAACTTCGAGAGGCCCCTCTGGCAGCTGGCTGGAAACTCTATCAGCATTCTGCAGTGAGTTAGTCTCCAGCCAATGAAATTAGACAGTGCTGTTCTCCAGTGTCATGCCTTTAAAACAGAGAGAGGCACAACACAATGTGACTTAGCTTGATGCTTTTTAACAACACACGTATTATTCTGCCGTGTATGTATTTTGGGCACATGTCACTGAGCAAAGGAAATGATCTGTCCATACTGAGGAAGCATTTGCATTGGATAATAAATACTTGGACAAATGTTGTGATGTTCCCGTAAGGCACTATTAACAAGAGGCACTTTGGCACCAACGCATCTGTCATTGTAATGCAAATCAGGATCTTTCTCAAAAGGGCTGTCTTGCCCTGCACAACTAATGTACAAGCTTCAAAGTCACAGATTTCAAGCAAAAACAGGATCTCAGGCAACACATGATATATTTCTGATAAATGTGCTTCGTATTTTGGTAGAAATGCTGTTCTTGCAGGCAGAAAATGTAATGTGTGTTGTAAATCTTAATACATTAGTAAGGTATGGGATAATCGTAGGCGTTATTAAAAAAGGGTGCAGCCAATTACATTGTAAACATATCACAGTTCCTTCTGTAATTTGAAAATGATTGTTTATTATGCCATTAAAAGCTTATATTACTGATACAAATAAATGAGAAGTTATTACTATTTCAGGATAATTTAGACTGCCTGGCACTTGACCCAACAAACCCACTCTGGGTCCCAACAGTTTAGATATGAATAATGCATGCTTTTTATTTTAGCCTGATAGGTGCAAATAAATGATTCATGGATCTTTAATATATTAGACTTAATAAGCTCATACATTTGTTGGGCTTTAAAGGGACACTCAGTGATTGTTCCTCATTTAAAAAAGTTTTATGCAGAAAGAACTAAATAGTACTTTTGAAAAAATTACCTGAGATAAAGAAACCAGTCACAGCAGTAGCCTAATAAAAGCTGTTGTGGGTCTCCTTATGGGGGCCGATAAATTGACATCATGTGACCAGCCAGAGACATGACATCCCTGATTTTAGTGCAAAACTCTTGAGACTCCTTGCCAGGTAAGTCTAGGTCAGTCCGGCTAGACAAGTTCAATTAGATTCTCCTTAATCATTTTTAAATCTCCCCCTGCATTTAGTTTTTATTATTAAATAATTCATGCTTTTATCTTTTATTTGGTCAGACAGCCGCATGACTACTATCCACAGTCCAAAATGACTCATGAATCCTTTCTTTAGAAACACACACAGTATGTTCATGACCTGTCCTGAATTTAGTGATGCAATACAAATTTGCTGTGTCCTCTGTAAAAAGTCAGATGTTTTTTGGCAAATGCCACTAGCTGATCTTGTCATTTTTTGTTTCAAAAACTGCAGCTTCCTTTATGTTATATAGTGCATTCAATAGCTGCTTTTGAAAAATGTGAGGTGTACAATTCTTTGAAAAAAACATTACCTGTGAACAAATATTTCATTGGCTGATGGCCAAGGTTGTGCTATCAGTTATAAAGGCCAAAACTATTTAAATAAGTGCAGTACTTCTAATAGCTCTTTCTGTAGCTCAACAGTTAGAGTGTGATGCCTGGATGATGCATGTGTTAAACTAATGCATATAATCTAAATACACTGTAAGTTGTTTTCATTAAGAGTTTACCTAATGCAATGCAAATCATTAACTTCCATGTAAGCTTATTACATTAAACCGTCAACTTTACATTTGTGTGACTGTGTATAATGTAAAGGAAATGAAACACTTTTTTTATCTTAACCTTGTTTTTACCTGCAGTCATATACATACAGCTGCCGCAGCTGTCATTTGCATTTCCTGCTTGTTAATAGCCGTACATTAAAACAAACACCTGTTATACATATTTTTCTACTCCTAAAAGGCCAAAAAGAATAACATTACAAGAGCAAGTCAATTTACATGTGTATAATTTGCAACCTAACACATAGAATACTAATTTCCATTACCGGTCTTAAGTATTTTGTCTTTGCTACTTCTACACTGAGAAGTGGAAAGTGTGATTTGGTGTACAGACTAATGTCCTGCGGCCAGGAGCTCATCTCTGCTCCTGATCGGTATTAGCCTCAGTCAGCAATAGGGCATCCATCATGCAGAGACCTTGTGTCAGTAGAGCGATTCACACATGGACCCTCTGCATCCATCAGACTGGGCTTATATAGATATAGCTTCCAAATTCTCATACAAAGAAAGTTTGGGGAAGGTGGTCATCAGATACACCAGTAAGTTCAGCACTGCTAGTGACCTGAGAGGTGAAGGGGTGAAGGAGTTTTGAGGTTGCTGGTGATTCTCCATCATTAAAATATAGCCACCAAAAGTGTTCATACAAAGGCATGAAGATAAACGTGAGAAGAAGATTTTAACGACAAGCAATTTGTCTCTCCACACTGAAAATAGGACGGGACGCGACCTAATCAATCACAAACCACAGCCAATCAGAACAGCGCATGTATTGAGCGCACTGCGCAGCTTCAACCGGACGCATAACTTATATTTTAAGACTATTTTATATTTTTAAGACTGTTTATAAGTGATTATACACCAGACGTCACGCTTTCTATAGTTTTCCTTGTAGAAATGTGTAATATAATATTATATTAGGTAAAACTTAATTACTTAAACTTACGTTTAATATAAAGAGGTGCTTAACGTCTCCTGAGAAGTGTGTATTATGTATTAAAAATACAAATTTTAAAGTATTATGTATTAAAAATCATAAGTATGTACACACGGTATGTACGATTAATACGCATGTATGCAGTGTGAATACGTCCGTCACGTTTGCTGTCCTATAACGTACTAACAACAATGGCAAAAATAACGTATTCGGGTGTTAAACAAAAGCGAGAAATACATTTCTTGGTACATGTATCACTTATTGTTAAAAATAGACGACGGGTTCACAGTTTTGCGGTGTTTGTATTTTGTAACTTTTTGAATTTAGCGGCTCTTTGACTCAACAGCAGCGCAAACCGCAGACGCTGTACCAGGTCTGTACACACCTGACATTACCATAATATCTCCTGTGACTTCTGATGTCCACTAACTCTCTGATTTGTTTTTTATTACTTGTATTCTCTTTTCCCCTGTAATGAGGCAGATTGTTGTTTGTTTAATTTAGTTTTGATATTGTTTTATTTGGAAAAATCAAAGCAGCATGTTTTGTGCATCTTTTACACAGAATTTGGAGCAGACACTGCCAGCCCAAACAAACACTTAACTTACATTTTCCATTAATTGTTTGATCATATTTTACTTTGGATTTTTCTGACACAGACATTCATCTCTTTGATAGCTCTGGATCGCTCTGAATATGGACGACTTAGCAAATGAGCTTCTTCCATCTGCTGGAGGAGAATCATCACCATAGTGRTTACTTAATGAACGCTAGTGTTACTGGTCTGGCTCTCCTGTCTGGGGCTTTAGAGAACGCTTCTAATGGCCCCTCATTAGTGTGTCTACCTGTGAGAGTCCTGTAGTCCAGTCTTCACGATTCACAGAATCAAGGTAAGAAGTTTACTTCTACTACTGCATGCATGTTCAGTTAAGTAGTTAGCCATCCAGAAACAGTTTCAAAAAAATCTATAATGCCATTTTTAGTTTATATAAGAAATGCTTTAAACTTTCAGGATATATTCGAGGAGTTACAATGGGAGATTAATCTGTCAGACAAAAGATTCACACTGTGGGTTACTCAACTGGAGGTACTGGGGAACTTGGGTGCTTATTTTGCAGTCAGATTGGATATGAATGATTGATTATGTAAATCACAGGACTAGAGTCAAAGATTAGGCTCACTGACTCACTGTTAATTAGCTTTTTAAATGTGAAACACGTTTATCATTTACTCAATTTCAAACCGTTCAACAAAGTTAGTGGTTGAGATAATCAAATCACCAAAAACTAAAATAAATAAACCTGTATTAAGATTGTATATGTGTGTCATCATTTCTTTTCCAATTTATTTTATTTTCACAAATGAAACTTTACTTTTGTGTTTTCATATTGTGGATGGATGTTTATTTTTCAGCCGTAGTTCATTTTAGAACTTGCCTCTGTTTATTGCTTCTTTTCTTTACCTTGACAAAATATGAATCTGACTGAAGACTCATGAGATATTTGTTGATTTGTTGTGATGAATGTTCCATCTCAACATCATTATTAAAGCATGCCGCTTACGACAGCCGTGATGAAGAGACTGTTTATTGAACTAAATATTGATCTTACTCTCCCGGTCATGTCCCACCACTGTTGCAGTGCAGAACGTCAGGTCTCTGATGACAAATTAACTTAAAGATTTATCAGTTTTCATGCAATTATAATCCCCACTGGTATTCACTTATCAAGCATACCCCAAAAGACCATGAAGGCTTTCAAAAGAGGCTATGTACTCTTTTACAATATAACATACTGGCAATTTTAATTGGAAGCATGATGCATAGTGTCCACTTTAGTAGAGAGAATTTTAAAAGCCGTTTTACTGTAACCGTTCAGGGATGAATTTTTCAGGGTCATTGCTTTGTCTGATTGTCTAATTTGTCAATGTAGAAATGCAGGGATGATGAGGTGTATAAGTCAGGCACTTCATATGTAGGGCAGTTGTGGCCTGCTGGTTAGTGAGTCAGGCTTGTAATCAGTAGGTTGCTGGTTCGATTCCAGTGTCAGCAGGTAGCAACTGAAGTGCCCTTGAGCAAGGCACAGAACCCCCGATTGCTCTCTGGGCGCTGCAGTGATAGCTGCCCACTGCTCCGGATGTGTGTGTGTGTTCATGACTTGCAGTGTGTATTCACTCCTCACTTGTGATGGGTTAAATGCAGAGGTCACATTTCAGGTATTGGTTATCATATCTGACAAAAACATGTCACTTTCTCTTTCAGAAACTTGTGATCTTGGTTTAATCGCAACATTCTGTTTGAGGTCACCTTTGTCATGCTGCTGTTTGGCCATATTTCAAATTCAGGTAGGAGCTGCAATGTCTACAAATTACCACCAGATGGTTAAGAATATGTCTTAACCATTTTATTTCTTTACACTACATTTCCCACCATCTTTACCCTGCAGTCCCTCATTATTCCTCTTTCCTTTTGCTGTTCTTCTTAATTTTAAAACTTTGAAACTTTATTTTAAAGATTTGAAACTTTGCTCTCTGCCTCAACAGAAACATGTACACACACACACACACACAATATGTGGCACACATACATTTTTTCATCATCCACACTTGTACTCACAATACAAACTGTCTCTGGGCTGGCAAAGACCGCCCACTAATAGCCACTTTAATTTCTGACCACACCCCCTCATACACATATACACACCATTTTTCACTCAATGGCTGTATTTAGAGCTGAACTCTCAGCTGCCCTTTTCTACCTGTGGCCTATTTCCAGGTGGACCACGTGGGCAAGCAGCAGCATTGTGATTAAACCTGGAGACCTGCAGGTCCCTCAAAACCCTGAGGCTTTCCTCTGCCTATACTGAGCCTCTATTCAATTAATGAACAGCTGTGGGGTGCTTGTGTGTGTTGGGAGGAGAACAGGAAGGGTGATGCCTCTAAATTTGGATAATTTGCATAGTACAAAAATCAGCATTTGCTTGGAAAAAAAATATAAACAAAAGTGATGAAATCAGCACTGTGGTTTTTATGTATTAAAACAGAAAGTCCATCATTCATGTGTAGTAGTTCTGTTTGGTCTTTTTGGGTAGGTATTGATATATGCCATTACCACCTCCTGCTGGGTGTTTGTTACTGGATAAATTCTCCATTCCCCTGTTGGTGTCATGAACAGGGGAGTCTCTCCTCCATATTAAGCTTGTCCTTGATTTCACTCCTTCACTAATGCTGTAATGAATCAAATCCTGCTCTTAGCAACAGTATTAGCCCCTCACTCTCTCTTTCTCTCTTTCATTCACTTTGTCTGTTTTCATTTATACCCTTTTGTACCCCATCCAGGGTCATAGTTGCAGGGGTAAAATATAGAAAGGATTCCATGGACCCACACTAACTAAAGTGACCCAACACAGTTCGACTGATATTAACATAAGGACCTCAGACCAATACATAGTCAGACACCCCATAATTTCTAGCTACAGCCCTGACCGTATCATCTGCTTTATCACAATCCTGTTCATCTGTTATATTTTTTAAGTGGTTCTGTCCTTTCTCTCCAAAGGATCCCTCTCTGCTTTAATGTACGTTTTGACTAATTTCAAATTATAACTTTGTTTTCCACTCAAATTTTCTCTTTCACTCTGTATCTTCTGATCCTACCTTGGCTGATTACATGATCACTCTGTTTCTCTTAAGCTCCTCTTCAAGGCCATTATTCATCTTCCCAAAGCTTTGATCCCACTCAGTCTTCATTCATAGTTTTGAATCAAAGCGGTTAACCTGACCTCTCTCTTCTCCGACTAAACAGCATGTAAAGAATACCAAACATGTGAAAGAAAGAGGTGACGCATGCACACTAATCGGCTGCAGTAACGAGAACTTAATTTCCTGGGACTGCACACAAATCCACAGCTAGTTTCATCAATACTTTCCCTGGTCTGATTTATGCAATTCATAATGGATGTTCAGCTGATAAGATGCCACTATTGAAGCCGGTTGCCTTCGGCTCTTTGACCTTGTAATTGGGGTGATGGTGAATCTGGAACAGCTTTCCACATTCAGTCATGATGTGTGTAAAGAGATGTCCAATGTGAAGGCAAGACTAAATACTACTGTTGTCTAATTCTTTGTCAATTGAATGATGTGTAGTAATGGAGTGTTTAATGTTTAATGGAGTGCTAAATGTTGACGCTTAAACAGCTTGAAATAGATTGTCAGCAAATGAGAAATAACTCCACTGGACATTTTTTAAATTCATTCATTTCACACTTTTTGATATCAAGTATTTTCTGTGAATGTGGTGCAAATTGGTGCCTCATTACTCTTATGAAAGCATTAAAGTCACAAAAAATGGGAAATATAAATGTATTAAAATTTACTAATGAACAGGGTTGCAAAAATGTAACTTTTTATTAAAATAATTAAGACTTTAATAAGCATTTTGTGACAACTTGTGTATCTTACCTTTATTTATTTCCAAACAGTGCTCATTAGAGATAACTGAGCTATGTCCTCACCATTCCAAACAACTTTAACTTCACAATTTCTGATCATTAAAGTAAATTAATCTGCTGTAATTAATACGATGGTGGGTTTCTTTAAATTAGAGTGTGGTATTCCAGCTCACATATGTAGAGGTCATACCTGCCCTAAGGACCGCCTCCATTCTCTGTACTCGCCCTCTCCTTCACCTGCATGGTGGAATTCTGGGAGACGAGGTTAGTTCCGATTTGTCCCATTAATGCTTCAGTTAATGGATGTGTTGTGTGTTCTGGCATTGGAAGAGAGGGGGTCTGGGAAGCAAACATCAATAATTTATACAAGATGTTCTAACACAGCAGACTTCATTAGCTGAGAGGAATTAGTATGTTGTTAGTTGGTAAATTGGTGCAGTAACAGCTACATTCTATAAACATGTTTGGTTACACACCACGATTTTTAAAATGAGAAAGATATTTAATATTGAATGAATTTTAGGAAAAAAACTGCATTTTTCAAGCTCAATTATTAACTTCTGTACTTTACATTTTGGTTACAGGGTTACAAAATAAAACAAAATGAAGTAAAAACAAACCAGCTCATATAATATTTAGTTTGTCCTTCTGAGGTTGAAGATAATCTTCTGAAGGCTAGGCATCTCCTTTCACAGTTTCAGGCCTTATTTTGGTCCTATTCATGGAATGGGCCAGTATTTATTTTTTAGTTGATATGTGCAAGTAGTTCTTAAATGTGTGAGCTGTGTGTGTATTCATGGAGCAGAGCTTTACCCACCTGGATTTGACCCATACATTGTGTGTTGCTGCTGTGTATTGCTCTGAATGCCCTCTTTTATGAGACAGTGTCTGTGGCTCCTGTGAGATGTCTTGATGTCATGCTGTGGGACAGGCAGTGGCACAGTGACACAATTTGCTTATGTGTGATTCATGTAGTCACAAAAAAGACATAGATCTATTTATTATAGATGAAATTTCTATAATCACAGCATGTGGTGACCTTAATTGAGCCTCCTGGTCACAGGGCCCGGGTCAGCTTCCCTGTCTTTCTATGTAAATAGACAATTTAAAGATTGCACCTTATTCACAAAAGTCAGAAAGTGGTATTGTTCTGATGCAGGGAGTTGGAGGCTAAAACACAAATAGTCTGTGCAAATAAACTATGGAATTTGGGAGCACAATTCATTTTTTAGGAAATCCCTTTTTAATAGACGAACTGTTTGTGTTTCCAACACCACAAACACATCAAGATATCCAAAATTAATTCATTAGTTTCTTCTCTGTACTGTAATCTGCTTTATTTGTGATTTCATCGTGGCAGGAAATCTGTTTGTTGGATTTACTACTGACCAAGAAATATATTTTATCAATTCTGACGTGATCTGAAGCATAGGTTCATCATTCTACCCACCATAAATTATACATATATAGAAAGTGTCATAAAGACAGAGAGAAACATAGAGACAGTTTGTTCCATGACTGACAGGTTGCAGCTCTTGTGGATTTTTTCCAGCGTGAAATGAGACGTCATGTATACAGTACTAGTACTGTGCAAAAGACTGTTGGTATGTTCACTCCAAAAACTTTTGCTGTAGTGTGACAGGTGGAAATATTTCCAAACATTCCTTTTGCCATTAAATTGTTATAATTCAGTGAGTCTGACAACAGTCTGTGCTCCACACAGAGATCTACTCTCACTATCATCAAGTCTGTCTGGGATTGCATTAAAAAACAGAAACAACTGAGACAGATTAAATCCAGAAGACCTCTGGCAACATCTCCAAGAAACCTACATTCAAAGCTCCATTATTTATATATCTGTGTGTGTGTGTGTGTATACATGTATATGTGTGTGTGTGTGTGTATATGTGTATATATATATATATATATATACACACACACACACAGATACATACGTATATGCATATATGTCCTCCCCATTTTTCAAATGTGCCACATTCTCTATTCTCTGCACTAGGTCTGAAAGAGAGGCGGTCTGGCAGTTGGGCTCATTTGGAAAGATGAGCTGGTGGACAGAATGCAGGCGAGCAGAGAGAGCAAGCATCGCTTTGCTGGCAGTTATGTGACTCCTCATAGCCTGTGCACACAATCAGAGGCCTCTGCCTAGTCAACAGTGATTTATCAGGGAACCTCTGTGGGTGATCATTATTCTGCTGGGCTCCTCCAGCAGCTGATAAGAACCATCAGGACCATCAGTTTCACAGGCTCACACGCTTGTAGATTAGAGAACAATCACGAGGCAGGTTTGGCCCCATTTTTGCTGCCTGCACTGTACAAGCAGAGCCTCGTTCCTCATGGGACTTAGTACAACATACAGTTATGGAACATTCTCACTTTTGATGATGTTACTTTTAACTTCCAGATCAGCTGGGAGGGGGCTGCAGAAATGCTCTCGATGGTGGTCTCTTGTGGCTTACAGATACAGTGACGCATTCAACAGACAGTGACAAATAGAAACGAATTGTTGCATGATTGCATTTAATTATTTGCAAGGGTCATTTAGCACAACGAAAATGATAATAGAATATTAATCGTGCTTTGAACCTATGGTCAGTATCAAGATGGTCCTATGATAAGTTTTATAGTTATATCATTAGAAGATCATCACGACCTCACGCCTAAAATACAACCGCGTTTATTATGCTCATTTCTTTGTAAAGGAGGCGTGACACAGAACAGCTCAGAGGAGATTTAAAGATGTTTGCTTGACAAGCAAAGCCATTTTGCCAGCAGCGTTTGTCTTCATCTGCCACCCCGAAACGAACAAACAGTATAAGAGGGTCATTATTTATTCAGAAAGCTTGAGATGCAAAGGTAGCACAAGCTGTTTTATATTTAATAAAAGTACGCTGCTTTAATTACTTAAAGCACTAAGTCATTGTCCTGTCTTTGATCTTACCTTCAGTCTTGTGTCTGCCACAGCTGAAGACTCTATGCAGGATTATAAATTAGATTTTACAACAATGCAAAACTAATTTTCCAACCAACCTGTTCCCGAGAGTGTTTTTTTAACCAGGTAAATT
>JAZGTK010018264.1:0-11915 GCA_036877625.1 Ambastaia sidthimunki
GTCACCTGTCTGCTGGACACCTCTTAAATGAATCATTAGACTCACCTGTGGTTGAATGCCTGTTAATTAGAATTTTGTAGTCTTAAGTGTGGCTTTTCTCCTATAATTGGGGTGTACTCATTTTTGCAACATGGGCTTGAATTAATTTGTTAGGAAAATCAATTTTTTGTTTGTGCAAATTAACAAATCTTGTTTGCAATCATTGGCCCACATTTGTGGGAGTATTTTGTAGTATAGTATCTCATAGAAAATGTTGATTCTGAAAGGTTTTTAGAATCAAACTAAAGGTTTTCTGACAAATGTAGTGGGGTGTACTCATTTATGCTGAGCACTGTATAATCAATTGAATAAAAACAGACAAATTGTATCGTTTACCAGCAATTATGTATAAGTTCAACACCTGCATATGTGCCGCTTTCAAATGATCCTGTACTGAAGGTAAATGCATTTATGATTCTTTATGACAAAGTAGCAACTCATAATGTAATACCTGCATAAAACGTAATAAGTGCACATAGTGCACATAAGTATTACATTATTTATGTAATAAAATAAACTTTCTCAAAATAAAATCTAATATGTACAAACAATGTAAAAAAAATGTCACATAATGTATAGGTTATATTGTTACAATATGAGTACACTATAGCAAGGTATAATGTTATATTATTCACATGATAATACCAGCACATAATGTTGAGAAACAATGTTTACAACAAAATAATTATGATATAAAAATGATAAAGGTGACACCAGACTTGAGATGATAATTTCTTCTGGTTTAATGCATCCACAATATTACCCAGCCAATTTGTAATCATTTGTACCATCATACACCAGTAAAATTCTATAATCACTTCTAATGACACACTTGCCTGACAATATACAACTTTCGTTTTCTGCAAAGCAGCAGCATTGACTGTTCAAATACAGAGATTTGAGCAGTGTAGAGTAATACTGATCAGTCTTATGATAAATACTGATGTGGTTAAACTGACAACATTATTAACTGTCTTTATAATGGCTTCAAAAGCTGAAATGCCCAATTTTGGAAAGGAGCGTGACATTTTCGCCACACACTTGAGCTATTTAGCCAATCACAATTCACTGTGTCAACTGGATAATCAGAAAATATTTTTCAGAAGGATTGGCTGAAATGAGGGTGAGGCTGAAACTGTGTTAGAATCCATTTGCAGAAGTTTAATGATAAACAGTTCAACAATCCAAATTGTGAGGCAGAAATCAGAATCGTGGTCACAGACAAAAAAGTCAAAAATCACTATAATCAATCCAATCGGCAAACAAACAAGAGGGTAATCCAAAAGGCAATAATCAAGAGAAACAGGCAAAAGTCATACACGTGGTAAACAAAACAAGTCAATGAAAACGCTCAGTAATGCAGTGGAACTGGCAATACTTCGCAAAGGAAGTGAACACAGAAGCAGCAGAGGGAGTGGAAACAGTCAGTACACTGGCGAGGGCTCCCTCTGCTGGCATGGCGTTACATTGGCTTTGTAGAAATCCACGCATTTAGAAGGACAGGGCATAGAGGAGCTATAATAATGTACAGTATGTGAAAAATATATATATATATTTTTTTAACTTAATCCGTGTTAACATATTCTATTACACCTAATACACAAAATAATGGCATTATAAAATAGCATTTGACCCCTTTTAACAAACCACATTTTGATTTACTGGTTATGTGTCATTTCATGATGACACACACACACACACACACACAGCACAGCACAACACTGTTTTTATTTTTATAGCTAGATGGTGCTTAATGTAAACATACTGTAGGTTGTATTAAGTTACTTGCAAAAGTGACCTTGTGGGTCGTTTTAAGGAGAACTTCTCCCATGCTTCCTTTTTTAACAGATGTATTGCTTCACCATGGCAATAAAGTTGATTTTGACTTGGTAGAGACATGAGATATTTAAGTGACTTGGGTAAATATATAGACAATTTTATTTTGTCTCCCATGACAAAACATGTCATGGGAGACAAAATGATCTTTATAGATCATGTAATAATCAATGGAGATTTCTACACTGCAAGCACTGGTTGCAATGTGCATCTATTGCCTGCAGATACATCTTCAGGCTTAAATGTGATATGAGAACAACATTATTAGTATTGTCTGTAAAAAAAAAAAAAAAAAGGAAAATAATAATCTTTTAAAAAAAAAATCAAGAAATTAATTCCAGCAGAATGAAACAAATTTTATTATTCTATGTGGGTATTTTAAGTAACTGTGTGTATTTTAAGTAACCCAGTGACTTCTCTCTAATTATGTCTATCAATCTAGATGGCTTTGTTTATAAAATCTTTGTAGACAATTACCTTCAGTTGACAAACACTTACAAAATGATATAAATGCGGTAAAAGGCGAAGGTTATTGATCTTTTTGTTGCTACAAATATAGTAAGTTTAATAGCTTCTTTTTAATAAAGTTGGACAAACAAAGCACTAAACATTATATGTATCACAGCTTTGGACTGTTATTGTATTGTATACACATTGAAATCAAGATCTAAAGGTGTTCCATTAGTGGAAATGGGCTTATATTTGCTTTCTATGTCAAATGCTATCAATTATTTTTCCCCCACTGATATCTGATATCTAAAATCAGATGGGATCTTAGAAAACTGGAAAACACCTCCATTGGATTGTGGTCTCAATTAACAACTTGTCATCAGTGATACACAACCGATAAAGAAGGATTGGTCTAACTCATCTCTTTGAATGTGAATTTCTACATGTGACTGGATGAATGTGAAATGGAGGGAATATACATGCACCACTATTGTCACTATTGTCAAAATGCAATCATGATTATTATTATGTATATGTAGTTATTTAACATGTTTGTTTAAATTAATTTAATGTAAATGTGCAATTTTTTTAAATGCATTAAATGGAAAATTACCTATTTCAGTAACCCTAGTGACATCTGTTTAACTATGTAAGGTAAGCCTAATGCTCCAAAAGACAAAACTGTGCTACTCAACATGTACCAGTATAGGCATTGAGTATATCAGTGTATGTATATTTATATGTATATGTGTGTGTGTCAATGTTTTGTTGTGTTTGTATTTAGAGCCTGTCATTACTGCTTTTCTTCGGCTTCAGGGAATGACACTAGCTAGAAACAGACTTAAATAAATATATAAAAACCGAATCAATACTTTCAAAATAGAATGTAATTTAAATGCCATATGATACTGAAACATAATGGACCATGCCTCACTAATAAATGTAATTTGTACAGTTTATAAATAAACTGGCTATATATAACATTGGGTATTCCTTCCTGAATTACAGGAGGGGGCTATGTGTTGAATTTTGTCAATCCAAAGTTGAGAATGTCTGAAGTAATGTGTTTTTACTCATTTTAAGAGTAATACCTTGTTGTATTTGAGGAACATTGTACAATATGCATTTTTAAATACATTTTGAATAGCTTCTTAGAGAAAACACAAATGAAGACAAAAGGATGCAGACATCTTGATAAAGCATGATGGAGGGGCATGTTTTCTGTGACAATGGGAGTGATAGCCATGTTGGACAGGCACAACTTAGTGACAGAGAAGAGGATTCGACAGCATTTTAATGATCATCAGCCATTATGATCTGAATGTCACACGGCTGCCTGCCTCCCTCAACTCTCACTGGCTCTGACAATGTTCCTCTCTCAAAGCTCTTTTGCTATGGGTGGAAGTGAATTTTAAAATACATTCTTTCCAGCCAGACAGTAGAAAATGTCCATCATCCTGTACACAACCATAAAGCACCTCATGCTTGATTAGTGTCAGGAAGGAGACAAATTTCGGGTTTGTGCAGATAAAAAAAACAATTACATTCAGCTGGGCATTTAAGTATGTATGGTTTTCAAGGTCGCTAATGCCTGTTTTCAAAGCTGTTTTTACGGGAGACACTGGCAGCTCTAAAAGAGATATTACCAAGAATGATTTAAAAAATAAGGCTCAGTTCAGACAGTGAGTGTTTGGATTGACTGTTAAATTATTATTTTTGCAAGCCCTACCCTAGCATAGGGTATTATCTGTACCATGCCTTATTTAATATATAGTGATCGACCATTTAGCCACAATAAAGGTAAAATAACTCACACATGACCAAAACTGATAGTAGACATCATCTAGATCTAAAGCATCAGCTGACACATTGATAGCTGTATTGTGCTGTATTATTATGTTGCAAACTCAGATTTCAAAAGCAGGTACAACCTTGGACAATCTAGTCTTGTAGACATTTTTTACTGCTAAGCATAAGAAATATGCCATAAAAACGCCATCCCAAAAATACTCTGCACCATAAACCACTTTGTGACTAACAAGTCAACATAATTTACCTGTTGAAAACCAACAGTCTCATTGAAAAACCGAGAATTGATATTCTTATTCAGATTACTATGCATAATCAGATATTGTGTAACATTATAATCTCTTTCCTAACATTCTGCTACTCTGTTATTCAGATCTCTATTTGAAGCAGCTTGGAGTGTGACCATTAATCTTAATTTCAGAGGTTTGGTTTTTATAAGGCTTGCTGGCCTCCTGCTTCCCGTTGATCTTCCTGAAAGATTCAGTCCCACTGTAAGCAAAAAAAAAACAACAAAACCACAGTGCTGGGAACTTTCATATGGATAGAAAATAAATGGATAGAAAATAAGACCTGGAAGCTCTGAAGGGTACCGTTAAAATATTGGCAAATAAATGAGGTAAATATGTGATTGTCATGAACCTGGCCTCTGTGGCTCCCTTCGATTGCCACCAGCGGGAGCCCTCTCCCAAATACTAGGACTACATTTCCCATGACCCCGTACGTGGAACGTGCCCACCACAGGTGGCGACCTTTTTACTCATTATGAACACTATATATACTCACCAGTTCTTTAGCCCTTTGCGAAGCCCTTGTTTTGCCATGGCTAACACTACTGAGCGTTTTTCCTGTGTTACACTTACCTGTGGATTACCTGGACTGTTTATCGTTTCCTGATTGTTTGCTGCCTGCCTTTGTGACCACCACCTTGTTTACTGGATTACTCTTGCTGTTTGCTGCCTGCCCCGACCCATTGCCTGGACTTTGTTTACGTTTTGGATTACCTGCTCTGTTCTTGTTTGCTGTTGTTGACCCCTGCCTGTTTTGACCATGATTGTCAATAAAAGCTGCAAATGGATCCTCTGTCTTCCAACCCCTCATTACAGAAGACTTCGCCACCCACCGATCCAGCAGCGATGTTTCAGTTGAACTCGGAACTCTCCGCTCAAGCGAGCATGCTAGCAGCACATCAACAACAGCTCAACCGTCTTACCTCTCTCATGGAGGAGCTTGTCAAGACGCTGCAGGCATTATATGTCCCAGGTACTTCCAGCACGCCTCCCCGAGTCCCGTCTCCGACGCCTGCTCTCCCTGCCGTTTCCACCACCAGCCCATGCCTCATCTTCCCTGAGAGGTTTGACGGATCACCAGGAAAGTGTAAGGGCTTCCTACTTCAGTGTTCTCTATTTGTCAACCAGCAGCTCGCTTTGTATCCCACTGATAACTGCCGCATTGCCTTTGTTTGTTCCCTACTTACCGCCGAGCGCTCGACTGGGCCACGGAGGTGTGGAGTACCGACCAGCCTACATTCCTGTCGTTCGTTGCCTTCCTACATCGCTTCTGGGAAGTCTTCCAACACTTGGCGGACTCACCTTCCGAACCCTGGTGGCCCAGACGGGCTGGAACGAAGAACCGCTTAAGATAAGCTACAGAAAGGGACCTACTCCGGACCTGCAGGCTGAATTGGTGTGTAGAGATAAAGGCAGGACACTAGACCAGTTCATCGAACTCTCCATTCGCTTAGATAAATTGATGCGCTCAAGAAAACCTCAGAGTGCAGTTGCCGTTCCCCAGGCCATTTTTTACAAGAATAACCTATGTCTCTATTGTGGATTAGCTGGTCACATGAGAAATTCCTGTCCTACCTGTCCCACTAGAAAGACTGCTTTGGTGAGTAATTGCAACAAATCACTTTTCACTCGAAGTTCCTGTTACTCTGATGTTTAATGGTAAAAGTGTTACCACAACCACCCTCATAGACTCAGGGGCAGCTGGTAACTTTATAGACGCTAGCTTTGCTAATGCCCACAACTTACCCTTGATCTCCTGTGCATCCCATGTGGCAGTGGCGGCCATAGATGGAAGACCCCTGGGCACCAGAGAGGTTTCTCAGACCACCGCTGATCTTGTTCTTACTGTTAGTGCCCTCCACGAGGAATTAATTCGCCTATTCATTTTTCACGCACCTCTTACCCCTATCATACTGGGATTCCCCTGGCTCGATCTCCATAATCCCACCATTTCCTGGGCTCAACGCCAAATCACCCAATGGTCCCCTTACTGCTGTAGCCATTGCATTTCTCCTATGTCCCTAAAATCAAGCCCATCAGAAACCACAGAACCCTCTCCTGAGGATGAACTACCCTCTGAATAAAAGATCTCCAACTGGCATTCAGCATGGCCAAAGCTACAGATCTGCCCCCACATTGGCCTGGTGACTGTGCTATTGACCTTGTGCCTGGAGCAGTACCCCCTATAGGTCATATCTTTCCCCTTTCTCACCCCGAATCTGAAGCCATGAGGGAGTACATCCAAGAGGAGCTCAAGGGGGGCTTCATCAGACCCTCTACCTCACCAGCCTCCCCAGGATTTTTCTTCATCAAAAAGAAGGATGGCAGCCTTCGTCCATGCATTGACTACCATGGTTTGAATGAGATAACTGTCAAATTCAGGTACCCACTTCCCCTGGTCCCTGCAGCCCTAGAACAACTTCGCTCCACACAGTTTTTCACCAAGCTCGACCTCCGCAATGCCTACAACTTGATCAGAATCAGGGAGGGTGACGAGTGGAAAACTGCATTCTCTACAACTTCCGGTCACTACGAGTACATGGTAATGCCCTTTTGTCTGGCCAAAAGTCCTTCATGCTTCTAAGCCTTTGTAAATGATGTTTTCAGAGACATGATAAACCGCTGGGTCATCGTATACATCAATGATATTTTGATCTACTCAGATACCTACCAAGACCATGTTCAGCATGTGAGATCAGTACTACAGAGACTCATAAAACATCAACTCTATGCCAAGAGAGAGAATGTCAGTTTCATTGTTCCAAGATCTCTTTCCTGGGGTATGTCATCATTCCAGAGGGAGTGGCGATGGACGATAAGAAGGTGAGAGCGTTGGTCAGCTGGCCTCGATCCCACACGCTGAAGGAGTTGCAGTGTTTTCTGGGTTTTGCGAATTTCTATCAACGTTTCATATGCCACTTCAGTTCTGTTGCTGCCCCACTCACCTCTATGGTCAAGAAGGGAAGTAACCACCTCTCCTGGAGTCCCTCAGCCCTAGAAGCCTTCAACAAACTAAAGTAGCGGTTTACCTCTGCCCCCATTCTCCATCACCCTGATCCAGAGAAAGAGTTCATAGTCAAGGTAGATGCCTCAAGCACTGGCATTGGTGCTATTCTGTCCCAGCGCCATGGTAATCCACCTAAGATGTTTCCTTTGCGCTTTCTTCTCTCATAAACTCAGAATTATGATGTAGGAAACAGAGAACTACTGGCTATGAAAGCCGCCTTTGAGGAATGGCGACATTGGCTAGAGGGGGCCAAACATCAGTTCACTGTGCTCACTGATCATCGTAACTTAGAGTATTTGCAGTCAGCCAAACAGCTTAACCATCATCAGGCTCGCTGGGCCCTCTTCTTTACTCGCTTCAATTTCAAAGTCACTTATCAGAACTCCAAGGCTGACGCTCTCTCTCGCCTCAGCGAAGCAGATCGCTCTAACCCATCCTGCCCTCTACCATCGTGGTGGCTCCTGTACAATGGGACATTATGAAAGAGATTAACGAAGCACAGCTCCAAGAGCCTGCACCTCAGAACTGTCCCCAGAACCTCACCTATGTTCCTTTGGCTCTTCGACCTTGAGTACTATCCCTGGTTCACACTACGCCCAGCTCAGGTCACCCAGGTATCACTGCAACCATACAGCTGCTGTCTAATAAATTTTGGTGGCCCACCTTGCAACCAGACACCATTCAATTCGTTAAGAACTGTGTAAGCTGTAATATTTCCAAAGTCCCCCATCACTCCCCCACTGGTTTGCTTCATTCACTACCCCTTCCACAGCGCCCATGGTCTCACATAGCCATAGACTTTGTAGTGTGCGGTCGTGAGGCCACATCGGGGTCAGGAACCATCTGGATTGTAACAGCCTCAGATATGACTTGGATGGGGAGGATGGGCCAGGGGTCCCAATAAACCATGCCATCCCCAAAGATCTTATCATCTCCTTAATCCTGTTGCTGATCGTACAACGGGGGAACCCGAGATCTTGGGCTAGAAAACATTTGCAGGAGAGCCAGATGTTTAACTAAGCCCTCAGTGAAAACATCTCATATCCAAGTCATATCACCAAATAAACTGTTCTAAATGTATATATGTATATTTCTGTATTGCACACTTGTATCCATGTTATGCCACCCTGTTCTAAACACAGGAACTATATTACTCTTATATTAGGTGCTTATATTATGCCCTTTTATTATCATTATTGTGTGTATGTGTTAAACCCCATCATGATGAGTCTTTAAACAATGCTCTTTTAAATTCCTGGTCATTGGTGTATGTCACGATACCATTGCTGGCATCTACATCTTTAAATATTAATCTTCACATTATTAACACAAACTCTGCAAGCCCCATTTACTATGCAAATAAGGTGTCGGGTTGAAACAAAGGCCCTGTTCCCGCTCGACCCGCATACCTTAACACTGGATAATCACAGGCCGGGGTTGGGGCATCCCAAAGGTTAAAAACGGCTGTTATCCAAACTTTCCGGTCCAGTGCCCAGGATGTTTTGAAAACTCACCCAAGAGTTAGCCACCTCGCCCAAGAGTTTGCAACCTCGCAAACTCTCTAAGACCTTTTTCCGGCAAATCGCACTTCAGCAACACTTTGCAATCTCCGCTAAGCAATCCACCCATGGGACAGCGTAGCGGACTCCATCATCTGTTACGGACACTTCAACTTTCAATTTCTAGCACACACGCGCATCCGGAACTTCGCGCCGCCTCACAAAGAGCAAATGCAAGTATCCGTCTGTCCATCAGTTGATGCTTAAGCTATAGGACCCCTTTTAATTAAGGTGATTTACAGATAGTTGATGGTTCGTGCAGATGTGTTGATTTCTGATACTGCCATTCTGCTACTTTTTCTATCTTTCCTGCTTTTCTTTATTTATGTCATGTTGCTTGTATTGTTTGTCTTTAGTTAGGTTTTGTCTGTCTTGGTGTTAATAAACCGTTAATAAACCGTTTTGTATTCACTTGTGATTTGCTTCTTTGTCTAACCGCTCACAAACGAACGTCACTTAAACTTGCCGATCTTGGTACATGCTCTGAAGTAGCACTGTATATCAGTAAAAAGTTTATTTTCTAAAGGCCACGGAAAATAACATTTCTTAGAGTTAAGGTACAATTATGAATGTTTCGCTGGACGAATGCATTAATTGTTATTATTAATTCTGCTTAATCAGGTAAAACATATATAAACATCTTACAATAATTAGTATAATTGATTACTGTGTCAGTAATCAATTATACTATCAATTATACTAAAACTCATTACAATGATACATTAATCTGGTTACATCGCATGAGTACATCCACAATAAAATCATGTGTAATTACGTGCCCAGAGGAGCCACACACAGGGTGATTATAGAAGAATAAAAGTAATGGGGTAAGATATAAACGGGGACTTTAAGCGGAATCTATTAAATTATAAATGTTGAATGCAAAGTAGATGAAAATAAAGTTATATGCAGCGTTCCCAGGGCAAGACTTCAGGTTGTCTGAAGGCACATTTTTGTATTATTTGCACCAGCCTACATTCTCTACACGCTTGTGTGATATTTAAGATTGTCTTCCTGGCATATCGATGCATAAAGTTGTGATCTGTGACCCTGTCAAAAAAGATGTCAACATTCTATAGCAAGCTAAAGAGCCATCTAATGAGAACAATCCCTTCAAATATCAATAATGCATGTGCCCTGCACTACAATGTGAGAGACAGAAGTAATGTATTGTCTTGTGAGTTACAAAAATGTCAATTGAATTGTCCTCATTATGGGAGCTGTCTTATAGCAGTCGTATAGGCTGTAATCAAGTGCTTTTTAAAAATGTATCTTATATTTGTTAAAATTGTGGTTCTTGTAGCTTCTAGAACTTTTATTACTTTATTTTATTTAAGTAAATTCAAATAAATCAATTATGAAAACAAAAAATGTCTGCTGATCTGTGGATGTTTGGACTTAAAACTAGACAGTGAAAGACTCACAGCTATAAGCATAACCATGGAAGGGACAGGAAGTGTGCAGATTTTAAATGTTGCATATTATAGTCTGTACAGGCCTCATCATATGCATCATACTAAAAATCTGCATAAGTACTATATTCTGAACATACTCAGAACTTTTATATGCCATACAAGTTGCGACAAATGTGGCTAATGGTAATGCAATTGCTAATGGTAAATCATTAAATAATGATTGATCAAACATACCAATACCTCTGCAAATCTTCAAATAACGATTGTCAGTAATGGAAAGTATAACCTTTACCCTTTATTATTTAAAGAATTAACCATCAAATCATTTTCCTATCCTTATTATCAACCTCCAAATTATAAGAATAGAATAGAATTCCAATAAAAGTTGTCACTATGTGGCTATGGGTATACTTTGGTGTGGCACCTTCAATTTAATTGGGTAATACATAAATAAAATGAACTCTTCCCAAGCATTTGAATTCAGTGCTCTTGGAAAAGGACATGGCTTCAAACAGAATTTTAGAGTAGTACTTCATTTTGTATGCTATACTTGTATAGTGTGACCTCAGGAACATCGGGCTGTTTTTGTTACTGAATTCATCTTAATTGTTGGTACTACAGGGTTTATTGCCGATAAAATGATGAGCTTGTAACTGATATAAATACACAACTTATGTGAGGCATTGGATAGATGACTCAAAGCTTGCAGTGTTGTTAATAAATATGTGTAATAATATTTTTATGTTTTGTAAAGGGAATGTATGTAAAAAACAAGAATTTATATAGAACATTTGCTGGTCTTATTATACTTCTGTAAAACTATACTAGTTTATGTGTCTTTTATATGTAAAACCCGGCCAAAGCCTTTGATTGCCTCAAAGTTGCCTCAAAGTCAATTGATTTTAAAATGCTGCGCTGCACGCACTGTTCATCCCAATGAGACGTGAACTACTATGCAAATAAAGGCTAGCAAATTCAAAGTGGAAGTCTGCCAACACCTCAGTGGTGTAATTTTTGTTCTATGCAACCTCAAAATCTTGTACATCAAGTAGTGACAGAGATACTCTCATTACCAAATGATTCATTGTGGGTTTTAAATGAATACAGGAAAATGGTAATTCTTTAATTCTTACAACTGCATAGAAATTGCTCAGATATTAATTAATTTGTTACAGAATGCTTTGAGCAGGGACAGGATATTTCTTATCTTCTTATCACATACTTTACATAACATACTGTGGGTGAGACATTTTGGACAACACACAACCACTGTTCCCTCTAAGCTGCGCGCGTGCGCAATTGCACACTGCTGACATGGTCTCCGCGCACAAAAAAAAATCAACGGCGCAAAAAAAAAAATCCAACCTGAATTGAAAATAAAATAAACATAATTCATTCTCTGCTATTTTGCAGTGTGAGTCAGTGAGTGACCGGTGACTGGCTGCTTCTCCAGCCAATGATGCGATTCACATACAGTACGTATTTACGCAGCCAATCAACGTTGACAGGCTAT
>JAZGTK010018265.1:0-11915 GCA_036877625.1 Ambastaia sidthimunki
TGTTTTGACATGTAAATATTTTGTTTTAAAACACACACAGTATTTTCAGTGGCGTAATCTTAGAGCAGTAATTCACACGGAAATGAAAATGTCATGATTTACTCACCCACGTGTCGTTGTAAATCAGTATCTGTTTGTTTTCTGTGGAACAGTAAGAAAGAATTTTAGGGAATGTTCGTATAATGTTTGCACACAACCACTGTTTAGTGTCCTGCCAAGCATAATAAAACTAGTTCATACATTAGTTCAGACATTAGTACTTAACACTCATGATTAATTAGTGATTACCAGACCACAATTAAGTCCAAATTTGATACAGATCAAATGTTAAGAGGACATGAGAGGGAATAAATTAACACTGTTGCATTAAAGGTGCGCTGTCCCTTTAAATACATTTCATATCTTAATGAATGGACAGGTACTTTTTGGCATATAAGTGGCTTAGGAAAAAGCAGTGATAAACTCCCCTGGGCAAATGGCCATCTGCCAGGATGAAGCCCCTATCCCCTGTCTCTACACACAACCCCCCCATACACACACAAGCACAAACCCGGACCAAATAAGGACCTCTATTCCAGATGAGCTACTCTCACCAGCTTCTGAACCCCAGCAGCCTTGGACCAGAAAACCACAGACTTGAGCTTTACACAATACACTTAAAAATCTAGTTGTTATATTTATCGCTTCTGTTACTTGTTATATTTATCGCTAGGTGTTCCTGTAGCTCAACTGGTAGCGTATTGCGTTAGCAGTGCAAAAGTGAAGTCTGCCAAATGAATAAATGTAAATGTTACTTAAATGAACACGGTCGGTGGTTAATTTCTTACACACCACAGTGGAGACCCACAGTCAGAGACTAAGAATGCAGACAGGAAGTTCCTGTAACAGTTAGGATTCATGATTGTATATCACTCAACAATGAAGTAATTCCAGCTGATAACTGGCTGTTTTCTCCCTCCTCGGGCTGTTTGATTATCCGAGTCAACTTTTCCATTACATTCATGGAACAAGAGCGATTTGTACACATAAAAAACCAGATGGAAGTTTCAGACGTCAACTACACAGTTCAAGCTTTCTGACGGGTTGAAATGATGTAAAGCTTTAGTGCTGGAATTAGGGTCCAAAATGCAACAAAAGACCCTAAAAACATTTTAACCAGCTAGTGAGAAACGTATGTCCTATGATGGTCTCCTAATGTCTATAACAGGTGCAGCCCTAATATTTTAAACTTTCTTGAATGTTCATATTAATGTTGTTCATTAATGTTCATTTGTTTCTAATAAAATCATAAAAAATTATTAGGAAATTCTTAGAACAATTGAGCCGTTAAAACATTGTTATGGTGGAATGAGGAAGAACAGCTGAAATTAAAACATGTTCTGTGTATCAATGATGATGATGTCACTGTGTGGATCAGGGGATGTCCAAGATACGAAACACGACATCATCACACGCATCATGGGGATTTTCACAAGTGTTCCTAAATAATTCTGATTTTGCGTGTATTAAACAAACCTCTTCCTTCTTTTTTAGCATGTATTCCAATTCATGTTATTATTATAATTCTCAAAGAAAAAATAAATACATACACATTCAATAAAATATGTATTAAAGCAGAAACAAATGAGACAACTGTTAAAACGGTGAAGAGTATTGAGCTGCAATGAATGTAGATTGTGGCTAAAATAATCTGTATATGGATGAATTTGATGAGAAATGTTTGAGTTCATATTGAAATCTCCAAAAATATTGACATAATTGCAGACTTGGCAAATCTGAGCAGTTTGAGACATTGTTGAGATCTCTTCTAAAACTCTAATAGGGGTTTTAGAATTTCTGGGTCTTTCTCTTGGAAGAAATATCTGAGACACAGAAGACTTAAGCAAAGGTTTCCATTTGCTCTCCATTTAATCTCAGTGCTAAATAATTCTAAATAACTGAAATATTACAGAGATCTCATCTGTGATTTTTTTTTTGTGGGATTTTCAAAAAGTAACATCTTTAATTCCAAATCTTTTTATCCATGTGAACCACGAAACCTGAACCTTTTTAATGCCTTTTATGCAATTATGGAATTATGAAGAGCTTTATTGAAACATTGATGAGGTACAATGACAGATGACTTCCCGTCCTGTGACCTCATGTCTGAGTGTTGAAACATCTGTTGTCAGGGAAACTCCTGGTGCTTCTATGACTCTGAACTTTAGGACAGAAACAATGATGCTTTTTCTTCTGTGTCACATCACTGGCTCGTTTCCAAGGAAACCTATTTTAGGCTCAAGTCATAAAAAATGGGCCTAAAATAGAAAAGAAACTGTTTGTTTAATCACAAGTAAGTGTCAAATGATACACAAGTGACACACTGGAAGATTTTTAGCTGAGCGTTATTTCCCTAAAACAGATTGTTTTTATTTCATATTTCCTCAAGTATTATCTGTGTATATGATTATTAATTATACTTATCTGTTGCTCATTCTCTACAATAACGAACTGTTCATTGTTTAATAATGAACAATAATAATATTTATTTAATGTTTCCTTATAATCACGTGTTTTTCAGCAGAATAACTATTATACAATCAGTCATATTATACAATTATTTTATAGAAACTGCTGAAATGTGTCAGAATAGATTAATTGTTGATCTGCTCTGTGTGTTTGATGATCTTGAGTTTAAGTTAAAGAAGAAACAACAAAAATTATATCTACTGTATATATATATTATATTTATACACATATATATGTATACACATATGAATCATAAAATGAATCAAGATTCTATCAAAATGTGCTAAAAATATATATATTTTTAAATATTCTGTGTTTGATTGTCTCTCATTTTATAGAACAGTGAACACTCGTCAGGTCTGAGCAATACAAACAGATTTTGCACAGCAAGATCAGAATTACAGGGAAAACTGTCTATCACTTTAACACATCATGAGGTTTTAAGTGAATGGAATTCTAAATGACACTGGAACCTTTGAAATCAAATCCTCAGTGTTCATTTTCCTCTTTTCACGCAGCTTGGCTTTTTTTGGATGACATAAGCAAAAACAAGGAAGTTGTAAATCACTTGATAATAGACAGACAAAATGGCACCACGATGTTGTCTAGCAGTCATCAGGATCAGTTGCCTTTCCTTTCATCCACAGCAAATTCACACTGCCTGCCACAAACAAGTCCATGCAATCTTCAGCCAGGCATGAGAAGATCTGCCCAAAACAAACACAATATCTCTCAAGCACTCTTATGTTCCTGTTTTGGGAATAAAAGAATCTGTCACTGGAATGGGAGAACATATCAGCACAGACACCGGACTGAAAGTGAGATTTAAATAAGAGGAATGTGACAGTAATGCAGAACATTCTGCAGATGTTTGTGGAAAACAGCCTGTTAGCTGATGGTTTGGGCTTAAAACCCACATATAATGTCTCAAACTGTGCTCAGATTTCCCAAAATACTGAAATGTGCAATATAATGTCAGAGGTTTCAAATAATTCTCATCAAATTCTTTCTGATAATCTGATGTTATAATTAATGCTGATCATTCTGTTGAAGAATTCTGGTATCTAAGCTGGTTTCTCCTTCTTTTATGTCCAGGGCGGACAAAGTATTTGAACACTGAATAGTTGTGACTGACATGTGTGTATGTGGGCGTTCATGTATCTAAATGTTTTCATCTGTCTGACACTCTTAAGTTTAGAAAGTACAGAACAGGTTTTAAGTTCAGAAGCGCCACACTTTTGAACTTTAAACATTTTACTCTCAAAAGATCAAAGAGAGTTTGATTCAGTCTGATTTTAATGCCTTTCAAAGAGAAAACCAAAGGTCTTTTAAAGAATATTGTGGAGCTGTTGTTTTTGCTGCGTGTCGGGTGTGAGAACATTTGTGAATAGAGTTTATGGACTTATGCCAAAATAAACACTTGTGTTGTATCAATATATCAATATATGAGAAAACGTCATTCTAAAAGAGGAAACAGCAATGACACACTGTGTAACGGATGAAGAAAATTCAATCATTAATAACAGAGAAATGTAAGAATATCACGCTGAAGTCAGATGAACAAGAAAACAGTAATAAAATAGAAGCTTATGCACGTTCAAAAAATATTAAACTTCCACTCTCTTTTTGCTAAAGTGTGTGTCTGTACCAGAACAATATGCTGTTTACAATGTACAGATACTGGAGGATTCGAAACTCTAGTGAAAATGCTATTATTTCACATATCTCTTGATTTTTATTTTTTTATTATTGCAAAACATGAATTTCAGAATTGTCATTATCTGGTGTACTTAGCTTTTCTTACAGCATGCGTTTGAACTGACATAAACTGCATTAGTCTGATCTGTTATTTTATCATGATTTAAGAATGTGATGTTTTTATTTAAGGTTTTCATTTTTGCTTACATTTGATTCATAACCTATTAAACACGTCAAAACAGAAACAGCGGCACAAATATAAAACTATAATTGAATTTTAAAGTCTACTGTTTTACTTTTCTCTGCAGCAAGACAGATCACCTTCCTGTCTCTCCCTCTCTGAAACTTTCGTGAGAAGATGGTCACTAGGGAGTTGCTAGGGTGGAGCAGACACAAGTGATGGCTGTACTGTCACAATAAGAACACAATAGCAGCTCTAATTCAGTTTGCATGTACTGTGACAAAAAGGCACAACAATGCGGTGAATGTTTGCCTGACTGACTCACACGACACATACTCTCATGTGAATAAAACACAACACTGCGGTTGATATGCAAGTTCTCAGCTATTTTGCACGTTGCATCGCATTGCATTGTTTGAACGGGAACGGTGCGAGCGCTGAACAAAAATGAGCGGTAATTAAAGAGAGCGGTAATGTAATGTGATGTACGTGTATGCGTGTGAGCGGAGTATCTCTTCTCCTGCAACTGGCCAATCCGGTTTGGTGTGTTTCATTTACACCGACACTGATTCTATTACTGGTTGCATAAGTTAGTGTAAACTACAAAGCTTATATTGACTGACACACACTTACACACCCACGCTTCAGTCTCGCACATCAAAAAATGCTTTTTATCAATGAAAATGAAAGGTGGGTCATCTCGCATGTCATTCATAATTTCCTCTAAATGTTTCTGCGGCACAAAACGCAAATGTGCTTATTTAAACACATTCTCAAAAACAATCTGCAGTAAGTCATTTAGAATCTCTCCAGAGTTTGATTAGATACTACAGCAAATTCGTGACTATATTGTATAGAGCTGCACATTTAATGCCTTTAATACAAGTGCACAGAAGTTGTGTAAAAAGGTGATAACTAAAAGCAGAATATTTAAAATATTGTAAACTTTTAAAGTAATGCTATCGTGCAAAACAGAGATGAGATTTTGAGATTTTGCTTTCTGCTTTATGTTTAAGTCACTAATCAATTAATAGTAAAAGTTTTTTGTTGCATTGACTGTTAACTGTGTTCATTTGTGCAAAAGGTCAGATTTTATTTTCTGGTTAAAGAGAGGATCTTTTTAAATCATGATTTTTAAATCATGCTGGGGTAACATGGATCGACAACTTTTTAGTGTCTGCTGTAAAAAAAGCAAAAGAGGTTCATACAAAATGCTGGGAAATTCTGAGACTACTTGAAATTCAAGAAAGGAAGTATTTTACATGGTCCCTGTCTGTCTGAAAATCTGCTTTATCAACAAGTCAGCGAGAATTTCAGCATGAGCATTAGCACGAAAATGGATAGCTAGAATATAATCTTTTCGAACTCACAGAATGTTTTATACACACACACAGTGTGTGTTGCATAAAACTGTCATGGCACATCAAAGTGTAGCGAGACAAAAGTAATCCAGAGTGACAGACCAGCCTTTCTGCTTTTCAGCTTACCTTTGCCAACACCTCTCTTATCCTGCTCACTGCAGCAACAAAGCAACCAAATACTGCCCTAGCAACCGTTGCTCAGGTGACCGACGTTAAACACGCCTGCTGTCGGAGTTCACAGACATGCAGGACTGTGACCCATGGAGTTTGTTTTAGCACATTCATTATCATACCAACACACAGAAACTTTATTCCATTATATCCAGTTTCACTTACATTGTTAGTCAGGTTTTATGTAAGTTAGTTTATGTAAGTTAGTCATTGTCAACATTAAAGATATGATAGTTATTTTATTACAGAGACAGAGAGAGAGAGAGAGAGAAAGAGAGGCTACATACCTTTCAATTTTGATTCCTTGTCATATGGCCTCTTCAAAACTTCAGCACTGTAAAATAAAAAAAAACTGCAATATTTCTAAACCGCATTTTTAATGACATTCTGTTCAATGCAAAATATAATGGAGAAAATATAATGGTGTGGGGACTGCAGTGGGTAAAGATGACATCTACTGTATGTGAGGTGAATTTGGGTTTTTGTTGCTGGGGCCACTAAGGGGGGCTTCCATACAGAAAGACTGAACTGGGGTCCACTGTCTAATTAGAGATATATCAGGATTACTAGAGCATAGTTCTTTTGCTGGTCTTGTGAATACAAAAACCTAAACAAAAGGGTTATGGTCCAGTAATTCTTTGTTCGGCTCTTAAAAACATGACATCACCTGACCATACCTGTATAAAATCTTTTATTTCCTGTTATCATACAGAAGAAAATGACATTTATGTTCATATGATGTTACTGCTGAGATCGACAACAGGACAAATGGAAAGAAACTAAACGATATGACAAGAATTTACTAGTTGTATTCCAGTGGGTTAGATAAACACTGTTTTATTTGCATTGCTTTCCCAGCTAACAATTTTAGGTTGCAAGAACGTTTCCGTAACCTTTTTAGCAACAAAAACAATAAAAAGGTTGTTTTGAAAGTTTTAGTAACATTTAAAACGTTGAAACAGTGTGTTAACATTATTGCTTGGTTCTAGAAAAGTTATTCAAACTATTTTTAATTCTGCAAAATTAAAACATTAAACTACTTCATAACATGTTTGATATACTATATAGACCCTTAAAGAAACATTGCACTAACGTTACTGCAAGACTTTTTTTTCACTTTTTATGAGAGAACTTCTAGAGAATGTTAGCCAATGTTCTGATCTCAGTTTGCTGGGTTCTCATTTGTGCTTGTGACATTCTGGTCGTGTTATGGCAACAGTGAAAGCTTGTCCCGCTTCAGCAGTCTGGCTCCTGCTGCTAAAAGGACATTTAAATGTTCTGAATCAATAGTGTGTGTGTGCAGGTATCTCAGAACCAGCAAGCAATCAAATCTAAATAACTAAACATAAGCTGGACTGACTGTTTCAAACCTAAAACTTTGGCCCTGAAAATGATCTTTTGCTTGTTCTGATGGATCTAAGGATCCATCTATCCCAAACCCTGCAAGCTTTATCTTGAAGCCAGACTTCCTATTGCTGCAACGCTCTCCATTTGTCATCTGGATGAAGGGGGATATGGGTGGAGAGGAAGTGTCTTGTTTTCAGTCGGAATTCTGGAAGCTGGAGACAGCGTGGACTCATGCCAACTGGTTGTAATATTATGTGTGTGTTTTGGTGTGTGTGTGCTTGCTTAACCATATATTGAAGACAAATTTGTACCCAAAAGTCAGCAAAACCTGTCAAATCTAAGCAAAACCTCCTTTTTGGGGACATTCTCATTTGTTAAAACACTATAAAAATAAATTAAACAAATCTTTTTTTTATTATTGTAAAACTGAAAAGTTTTCTGTTTGGGTTAGAGTGTGGGTTTGGGTTAGGTCATATTGTTTATAACTTGCTGTGTAAGTCTACGGAATGTCCCCATTTACAGTAGATAGATAACGCAAACGCGTCTGTGTACGTGCAGGCTCAGCATTCACTTACAATTCGACCAAATTCATAACAGCGCATTTTTCCCCTAAACGTGGTCATACAAACACAATATTAATTTTAATGGCATGAGCAACAATAGCCAAAACAACAGTAGACATTGTTTAACAAAGTTCAGTCTGGCCAACAGGGGTGTTACCTTTATAAAACTTCTCACCACCTTATCTGATGCGAAATGAATGACATAATAATGACAACAAAAAAGTCCAAATGGAAATTATCCAAATACCTTCCTGAAACAATACCGAGGCAGCACCTCAGATATTACAGCTGCAGGGAGCGTTCAGCGTGTAGCTGCGTCTTGCCAAGAGGGGATTTTTCTGACTTCCAGACCCGTGAGATGTCACGCAAGTTCCTTGAAACAAAAACGAGGCAGAAATAACCCAACAAGAAACGCAAGAAAAACATTCGTGCCAACGTGCGAATAATTCAGCGCTGATGGTCACGTCGCGACGCGCTCCGCACGCAACGCGTGATCGTGCAGAAAATCGTTTTGATATCAAGCTAAAAACGAAACAAAAAAATACAAGCACGTTCTCTAAAGCGTGTTACTCAAATTGTTAAATTGACAGTTAGATTTGCATTGAAATCTGCACAATTGCCTAATAATAAAAGTAATTATGTTTACCAGGGTACATTTTCAGACCCTGTTGTATCTTAGCACGTTTTGTATTTTAAAGTTTGGTGTTGCAAACAGTTCACATGTCAATACTCCAGAATGAAGAAATAATAAAGCTTTATATGTCTGAAGATTTAATGTATCTGTACATTAACATACACATTACGTTAACATGGACATTGACATACACATTATGTCAACATACCGACTCTGTGCTGTTCTCACATAAACTTCATTCACTAAGCATGCATTCTTCAACATTATTGTTATTGCTCTCAAGAAAACGTATTTGCAGGTTTGTGATTCATTGCAATATACAATGTGCATTGCTTATATCATCCGGACGGTTCGTACATCTCACAACAAACTAACCACTTTATCTTAATCTCACATTTTGATCAAAACGTTGTAAGAATAACTGGGAAATGACAAACAACTATCATTCCGCCTTTAAAACTCATTGCAGTAACTTTAACTGCGGGCTGCCACTGCTCACGCGTGACGGTCATTCATCATTAAGCGCTTGTGTAACATTGCGCATGCGCGTCTCAGTGAGCGCCTGCTGACCTCTGACCTCCCGCGAGGGGGTTGGATAAATAAAGGAGGTGAGGACTGCAGCTCCACTGACACGGAAAAACTTCTGTTTGTTCAGGCTGGCTCGTTTGATAATAAACTGAAGTCTGGGCCCTTTAAAGTTAAGTCACAAGCACAAGCATAAAGAACATTCAATGCACTGTCACATAACATGAAGTTTTATTGACACCAATGTCAGTATTATTTCATGCATTTCTTATTATAATGGTACATATGAAAAATGGTACATATGCTTCAGTTTTAGAAATTGAAGGTTAAATTAGGTTATGGCAAATTGTTTTTTAAATCTTAAAATGTCTATGCTTACTTAGAAATGATCGGATTCGCATGCATCTGTTTTAACTTTTGTGTAGAACAAAAGACCATATACATAGAATCTGAAGGTACCCTGCATGTATATTTTAGGGAACCCCAAATTTAAAATCGCTGTACAACTTGTCTAGTCTTAATAGGACTACAAAAAGAGAATCTTTTTTTAAAAAACTGTAATCCTATGTCTTTTTGTGCTCCACATACTTAAAATAAAGGTCCAGAAAAAATTGAGCTTAACGGTGATGTCATAGAAGAACCATGTATGGTTCTAAAAGAACCGTTTAACTACAACAAATCTTTTGTGCAGTGGGAAGGTTTCATGGATGTAACAGGCTCTTCACGGAACAATACACCCTGACAATGATGTATGTAAAGAACCTTCATTCTCAAAAGTGTTTGTTTACAAAGAACTGTTCTCAAGTTCTGCTTTAAATACAGCATTAGGAAACCCACATTGGGAAAAGAGCTCCAGTCCTGGTGTGGCTGAAATTAAAGCGCAGTCATGCGTTTGATCACGTACCACCATGAGGCTTCCTGCACATTATTTATAAAGAGCCCATTTTTAGATGTCCGGTGCAAACCTTCCCTCAACCAAAAAAAAAGAATGAGAAGAAAAGAATGAAAATCAGACGTGACTGACGGTTCAGAATTCTGGGGGAAAAATGCCCTCTTAGTGTCAGGAAGAAGTAGACGCCTTCACGGACTACTGGCCACGCTTTGGCAAGGGCCTCAGCAACAGTTGGCTAAACAAAAAAAGCAGCCCAGGCTGACTGAGGCTGTACCTCAATTGGTTGTTAATTTGTGGGGTCATTAGGATACCTCGAAAACTCATTAGCATTGTTTGCCTTTTCAATCGTTTTAAGTATGTTTTTGCGCTTTTGAAAAGAGGGGTTTTATCGTTTCCTGGGAAACTGAGGGCTGTGGGGAGTTTGAAGAGTTTATTGTAATGAGGGGGAGAGAGAGGGCTGTACATGACAGATTGATGCTCTGTGAACTCTCTGACACACTGATAGCTGATTTTCATACTCTTCAAGATAAAACAATAAGGAGTCTGGAATGAATTCAAATATCCTGCCGGCCTGTGTGTGTGTGTTTTCCTGTGGTTCAGCTGGCAGAGTACTGCGTTAGCAGCACAAAGGTTTTGGGTTCGAATTCCAAGGAAACACACATACTGATCAAATGTATAACTTGCACTATATAAAAAATGTACAATGCACTGTAAGTTGCTATGCGTCTATCAAATCAAATACATGAATGTAAAAGTGAGTGTGTGACCTGAAATATGTGTTAGTAAGAAAGATATCATACAGTAAGATAAAGTTACTCAACATCAGATGTTACTCACTTTAACTCTAAAGTCCCTAAAGCCCTAAAGTCTGAATCATGGATCATCAGGTTTTGTACAAACTTGTGGAGTTCATGGCAGCTTGCATACATGTTGTCATTCAAGCAAGAAAACAGCAAATACTAAGAATAAGAAAACACACTTAAATAAACACACTTTTCATTAGTGGTCTCAAACTTTTGGACCCTCTGTATGTATAATGCTGTATAACAAATAACAATAAGAGCAGTTGTTGTTTTATCATGTTTAAAAAAGACACTTTGTTGTGTATTTGTTTAACAGTACAACAGAGGGACGGAGAAACAATATTCTTTGCAAAATGAACTTTCATAACCTTAGCCTCGAATTTAACAGCATATATAATTACAACATCAAGTTTCAGACTGTTTATTGTTACAGACAGTGGCAGGAAAAGACAATGTACTTGCACAGCTGACATAATTTTCACATTTTTCTATTATGAATAAATAATTTAAGCCTGCTGTATTTAAAATAAATATGTACCTTTGAGTGCCACATGATGTTTTGACATTTCGATGCACTCGCCCCTTTTTATTTACCTTTAAAGTTACTATTTAGAACATATGTACTAAAAGCACCTTTAAAGCACCTTCCACAAAAAAAGGGATCAAGCCAGAAAAAAAGCTTTAAGCTTTAAGCAGACAGCTCCAGTTGTGTGTGATGTCACTTGTAATGATGAAGTGTCTGTGCGTGACTACAGACTCACAACTCAACGCCCCATGGCCATTTCTCCTTTTCATCTGCTTCTACCAGAAGCTGCTTTGACTGAGAACAGAAGATATCGCTCCCTCAAGCACCCAGCGTTAGACTGCACGACTTCCAGCTAATTACTGTCCTCAGAGAGTCAAGTGTCTGTCTGTTAGCAAATGTTGCCCTGAAATATTGTCACAGACATTCTCATAATGTTAAAGCCTAAAAGTATTATCCACATTTTTGTAACGTTACTGATCGATCTTTGCCCTAATCAATACAGAACTTTCACATTCTACATCATTATTTAATTGTTTATCCATTCAAAATGATGCTTATAAACTATATAATTATAAAACTAAAGTATTAACATAAGTTATCTGTGCATTTTTTTATTGCAATATACGTCTTGGAAAAGTAATTCTACTTCTACACAAATTTAAAATAATAGATTTACAGTTACCTAAAACACCTGGATCACAACAAA